>ML317221.1:0-12692 GCA_005239505.1 Nicotiana paniculata | reverse complement strand
TTATATTAAAAAGTCTTGAGAGAATTGATTGAGTAAAAGTTGTGTATTCTAAAGCCTTGATTGGTACGTAAATTCCCTGTGGGATCGACTCTGGTCGTAATACCCCGGATTATATTTGCAACGCCCACTTAGTCTTTTATAAGACATAGTTGAGCGTGATCACCTAACCTTGTGTGGGAGAACTACCCCTTAGGAGTGATTCTTCTTTGTTGATTGTAGTCCGTGTATACGAGGTGACGAGTGCGTACTCGAACTTATTTGCTAATATATGGGCCCTTTTAGGATCCGTAGGTTCTCATGTTACCTGTGTATGAGTTGTAATTGTTACATTTGAATCCTTGGTTGATAATTTCATCCTTTCCTGCTTAAATTAGAATTACTTGCTTTTGGATTTATTTGTTGGCTATTGGATCTTAAATGACTTAATTGAATATCTTAGCGCTCTTATCTTCATGCTATACTTGCTTCCTAAAAATGCCAAATTGACTATACTAGTGTTATCTAACTTTATAGTTGTTTAGCCATAGTTAGAACATCCGTTTGTTGGTGTCAAGCATGCCTGCGAGTCTTACATTGTGCTTTATATAATTTTTCTCTTATGTGCTGCTTGGACCAAGTTGATATACATTTATGTTGTTGGTGTTTTCTTGATGTTGCCTATTATTGGGTCCTGGTTTGAGCTGAGTCTTATATCGTAAAGTTAATTGTTTAGGCGAGATTGGTTATAGCTGTTTCCCTTGACAGGGTGATGTTATTTTCATTGTTGACTCCCTTGCCGGGATGGTATGATTTCTATTGTTGTTTATACTGTTAATGATACTATTTGCGTTGTTGACTCCCTTGCCGGGATTTTATGATTTATGGTTCTTATTGTTGATTTCCGAATGTTGTGATTTATGGTTCTTATTGTTGATTTTCCTTGTTAAATTGCTGTTTATGTTATTTTAGCACGAGGGAACATTCCATGCCGAGTGTTTATTTATTTATTGCACGAGGGGACATTCCGTGCCGAGTGTTTGTGAGGTTATGCACGAGGGGACATTCTGTGCTGTGTGTTTATAAATTATTATTTCCGTTGTTCCTGTTTGCTATTTAATGCACTTGTTTTGGTGAGGATGAGAGTAAAAGTACGAAGGGTGATGCCGTGCACTTGTCTTTACATTTTATTCTGTTGTTGTAAATTTGGATATTCCTACCGATCTTCTACTGCATTTATTGGCAAGATTTGATATTCCTCCTGTACTGCATGCAATTTCTGAGTTACAGACTGAGTTCCAGTGGATAAATCTTGAGGAGATTTTAATCAAGGGATTTTTATTGAAAAGTATTATTGAAAAAGCAATGGTTTTGAAATTATTATGTTTGAATGACTTTTACATCGAGGGTATATTTGAAAAGCACTAGTCTTGCCTAAAAAGATATTTGGAAGTCATTTATTGGGAAAGCATCTTTGGGAAGTTTCGTATTTTGAAAGAAACTATGTTTTACGTAATTCTCTTTAATAAATATACTTATATCTACTTTTGGAGAAAGCATGTTTTCAAAGGAAACTCTTCCATACTAAAAGGATTTTATTTACTAAAGTTTTTCATATGAACTGCTGTTTAAAGATTTCCACCAGTTATGAATTTTAATGGCTAAGGCCCGATGTGAACAAACCGACGTGGAGTTGAGTTATTGGTGTTCTCTATTGTATTGTGTTTCCTTTCGATTCGCTTGTTTTGCTGTCCATCTTTCTGTGTATTTTTGTGCTGTTTCGTGATTAATTTATGTAATTTCCTTCCGCTTTACATTTTCATTGTTGTAAATTATCCCGTGAAGTCTTAGATAGATGTAACATTCGGTCATTTCTATATTCATGTTATTTATTTTTTAGACCAGTGGTGTTTTGACTAGTCCTCGTCACTACTCCACCGAGGTTAGTCTTGATACTTACTGGACACCGCTATGGTGTGCTCATACTACACTTCTGCACATTTTTGTGTGCAGATCCAGGTATATATTGTAGTAGTTGTGTGGATGATTGCCGAGGAGACTCAAGGTAACTTGCTGCTACGTTCGCAGGCATCAGAGTCACCTTCTTTGTATTTATTATTCATAGTTGTAGCTATTTCCAAACAATTGTACTTAGAAGTTGTAGAAGATTCGTAGAGCTTATGACTTGTACTACCGGTTTTGGGAAAGTTTATACATTCTGTTGAAATTCTATATCAAGATTTTTAGTTTTCCTTTATTTATTGTTGTTATTCAGTAACTACTAGGCTTACCTAGTCCCTAAGACTAGGTAGCATCACGATACCCAACGGAGGGAAATTGGGTCGTGACACAAGCAATGCCGAGGGTCGAACGACGCGGACCAACAATAATAAACCATGAACTGCTGAAGGGTCGAACGACTCGAACCATAGATGCATCTATTTTTCCCCGCTCGCGAATCGATCATGCGACGCGGTCAACATAAAAATAATAAGGCTGGCCTACTCGCGAATCATACCTGCGACTCAGGTGCTCATATGTACACATATTCACATAATAAATCCACATTTTCATCAAGAAAGCAGTTACTCAGGAAAGTGGTAAAATTCTTCTTAAAGGAACACGAACAATAGCTTTTAAATCTTTGTTTTGAAACTCATTTGCTAAGTTTAATAATATTCAATAATATAACCTTATCAGGAACACAATTATCCACAGAGGAATTAATTCTCTTTCTACGTGATTAAGAATATGAACTCTAGTATTCTAAGGGATTCAATTCATTATTTCGATCATATTAGCGGTCTAATATTACCGACAAGATCACAAATACAACAAGTAAGGCATGCTAGTGGGTCCTAGACTACCCGGACATGGCATAATAGTAGCTACGCACCGACTCCCGTCACCTCATGCGTACGTAGCCCCCGCAGATAGCAGCACATACTTAATTAGTTCACCTAGGGGGACAATTCCCCCTCACAAAGTTAAAAAGGAGACTTACCTCGCTCCGAAGTTCCATAACCGACTTCCAAGCCCTTCCGACGATTCCAATGGACGCATAACATCCCAAAACTATCCAAATAACGACAAACCAATGAAAATATACTCTAATATTTGTAACAATTTAAATTATATAATTTCCCAACTCCTCTTAGTGAATTGACAAAAATGCCCTCGGGCCCATGTGCCCGGAATCCGAAATTTCTCGAAGATATACCCTACCCATAGTCGTATTAACTCAACTATACAATTTAATCTAAATTCCATGCTCAAATTCGTGGCTAAAAATCCAAATCCAAATTTCTAGGTTTTCTTCAAATATTTTTAACTTTTCCACAAATTCTCATGATTTTCCATGTTAAAATATAGATATAATCCAAGTAATTAACTTGCAATAGGTGGGATTGACTTACCTCCAAGTTGCTAAGTGAATATCCCTCTCTAGAAGCTCCAAAAATCGCCCAAGAATGAAGAAATGAGCAAAAATTCTCAAACCCCCACTTTAAACACTCACTGCCCAGCGATCTTCGCGCCCGCGGCAAAACCTTTGCGCCTGCGGAAAAACCTTCGCGCCTGCGGTCTTCGTACCCGCGGATAATTCTTCGCGCGCGTGGTGTCTTTCTAGCCCATGCCTTTTTTCTTCTGCGACTCATGCCCCGCATCTGCGAGCTCGCACCTGCGGCCGTCCAAGCGTAGGTGCAATCACACCAGAAGCTGGGAGCTTTAGTTTATGATCTCCAAGTTCAAACTTGGTCTGAGGCTCATCCAGTTAACACCCGGGGCCCCCGGGGCCCAAACCGAATATCTCAACAAGTTCCAAAACATAATGCGGAACTGCTTGAGGCCTTAATCACATCAAATAACATCGAAACAATGGATCGCAACTCAATTAAGTCTTTATGAATTTTACAATTTCAAACTTCTTCATTCAACGCCGAAACCTATCAAATCACGTCCGATTGACCTCAAATTTTGCACACAGTTCACATTCAACATTATAGACATGCTCCAACTTTCGGAATCGCAATCAAACCTCGATATTAAAATTTCCACTTCCGGTTCAATTTCTCAAAAACTTTCAAATTTCTATCTTTAGCCAAATGACAAAATAACCTACAAACATCCGAATTCACTTCTGATCGCGCTCCCAACTCCAGAATCACCATACAAAGCTATTTCCGGACTTGAAATCCCAAACGGACATCAATATCACTGAAATGTGATTCAAGCCAAACTTAGGAAATTTCTTCAAAAATGCTGACTTCCACAATATACGCAGAAACACTCCCGGTTTATCTAAAGCCTGATCCGGACATACGCCCAAGTCCGAAATCATCATACGAACCTGCAGGAACCTTCAAATTTTGATTCGGAGGTCGTTTACTCAAAATTTAATCTTAGTTGATTTCTCCAACTTAAGGCTTCTGAAATGAGAATTTTCTTTCCAAATTAACTCTAAACTTCCCGAAATTCAATTCCGACCACACCTACAAGTCATAATACCTGAAACGGAGCTGCTTATGACCTCGAACTGCTGAACGATGCGCTAGAGCTCAAAACGACCGGTCGGGTCGTTACATTCTCCCCCACTTAAACAGACGTTCGTCCTCGAACGTGCTAAGAACTGCTCTGGAGTTATCTGAAATCACTGTTTAACACCCCGTGCACCTGCCCGTGCTAGCACAACCCAGTTGAGTACATTAGCTTGATCAAATCTGAAGATTTCTTCTTTTATCCATATAATAAGCTCAGAATCCAGTTCCAACACTTGAAATTTCTCTGCCAGGCCTAGTTCCAATATATAAACACCGTATCAACTAACACACGACATACTAGAACATGACTCATACCCTTGCTGAATTAGCACCATGCACTGCATAATTCATCATCTGACCATAATGACACTCCCTGAACCTTAATAGCCAAAATTCCACGAATTTGATGCTCCCAATGCACCTCATGATATACATATACATCCTGCTATAATGCTGGCGATACCATCACAATGGAGGAGATGTGTAGAAATTCATAATCAACTGCCGAGTTAACAAATCATTGAATATCTCCTCTTGACTAAAATCATCACCTTATTACGAACCAAATAATGGTATTTGTCCTTTAATATATTCCGCATAATCTTAAGGCGCTGATCCCTGATCCAATAATCTCGTCTCACCCAGTTGAACTGTTCAAACAACAAATCACCCAAACATGGCCAACAGCCTCACATGATACCACGTCGCGCCAACAGGCCATAACTCGAACATGATAAATAAGAAATGACTCAGGAAGGGACTATTCAACTCACACAACTAATATGAACTTTCCTCAGAAAATAGGAAGTAAAACATAAGAAAAATAAATATAGGAACCTTACTCATCATCACACTGCTGAGGCATGCAACCCAATCCAAATAACATACCCGTGGCGACGTGCCACCCGATCCACACATAAAATTTACATAAGAAGATACACAGAGCTGAATTGCTCACTATTACAAAATTTACATAAGAAGAAACCATCCTGGGGAGGCTGATAAGCCATATGCTACAAAACTCAAGCACAACTGAGGTGCGATATATATATATTCACTCTGGATCTCAAGAGTTGTCCTTCTCACATAATATCATCACTATGCGGAGATCTCAACACATGAGATATTATCAAGCCGTTTCACAACTCACACGGCACAATCATATTATCACATGAATTTGACGAAGACGCAACAACATCTGCTGTTCTAATACCTTTCCATGAAGAGCGCTCTACTGAAATAAACATTCCTGGCTCATACGGAGCCCATAGTCATATTTAAACCCATCCACAAACATTGAGTCTACCTTGCTCGCACCAAACTAAGCTAATAGCTTTACCTGGGTCTGTATTAACCCACTTCCTCTCATAATACACGAGAACAACCATCATCGCCGAGACAAACACCCCATAATCCACAATCAACTGAACCGAACGCCTTCCAGGCATAAATTCTCAAATAAGCAATGTTGCACTTCCTTATACTTGGTCTAAATCTTCAACCAATCAGGTGACTACATGTCACACTTATACAATCTTCTCGTGGTCATGCTTCCACGACCTTCCACACAAGGCAACAAGTCTGCACATCTATACCACTGATCACACTAATACTGGAAAGAAAATCAAGAACATAACTAGGATGCAAAGCCTCTTTCACCAAACACCGATCTCAGGTGACACTGAAGACAACACCAGCTCACTCTAAACATTCAAATCCTTTATTCTTGCTCATCCGAGCTCATGACATCCTTGTCAACACCGAATCGCAATCTCGATTCCCTACTTCCAGTTACATACTGCTTACCGCACGTATCATGCCAATTTGAGATAGCGCCAGAATTCAATCATAACCTCTGAACCACTAACAGGGTGAACACTTCATCATATAGAATCCTTTTGCTTACCTCAATTCAAGAGAACAATAACAATACTCGAGTGAATTCTCACAATCACCCAGCATGCAAATCCTTAGGTAGTGATCTGAACCACCATAAACCTTCCGAGACCCGCCTACACCTAACAGGCCATAGCACTCGAATGCTCCCATATGAAATCTATTGCGACGGCCGACAAGCCTCACACACATCTGCACAATCATACACAAAACTCAATTACACCGAAGGAACTGATCATTGCCGTAAGTGCGCCATTTAAACCATGTCTAACCACTCTATCTTCTTTTGATCATCTTCAATTGCCTCAGGAATAATATTAACTTCCTTCAACTCATAGAAAACTCAATCCTCACTCATCCCGAGTGACCTTGATTCACGAGACCATGCTGCCTAAATCCCGAAACCCGTCTCACACCCTCCTGATAATCTTTCTACAACCCGGAGTTTATTTCTCTCACTCCTCCAATACTATCCTGCATGCTGAAAATAATATAGAACACTCCAACCATTTTCCCTTTCTCTGAAATTACGCTGCAAAAGCTAAATTCTTAATCATACTGCTGCCTTTAACCCTTAAACACCGCATCCTTAACTTTTGAATTCACTAGGACCGCTATTGAGAGTCACCCACTCTGACTGGCCTCAAACACAGTCAACTCCAAGGCTTTTCTAGCACATGAACACCTTTTTCAATGAAGCACGTGACTGAGTCACTACCCTTACAACTCGCTTATGCCTTAAGCATAAATTCTGAATCTTTCAAAGCCTAACCCTGGTCCAACAGGGCCAAATTTTGCACACATTTATCAAATTCCACGCACGATCACCATTTTACTCATTTACCCTTAGCTGAAATAACTTGACAACACACTAACAATCTGCAACCCTATGATAACACAATCCTGCAACCCAACTGTAGGTGGTGGGACTCCTCCACTTAGCCCGAAGCTACTCCTTGCACCACTTTAGACCCTGCTGAGATCCTTTCTCCTTTGTTAACATGATCTTGCTCAACAAGTCTGTCCAATTCTTCCAAATTCTCTTGTTAGCACTCCCTAAATACTCAAATTCTCTGGCATCATTCACACATTCTGCCTCCTACGGAATAGCCACTAGAATCCCCCGAAGAAACTTGCCAATAATGCCACCGCTAACCTATTCACATGAGATAACCCACCTATGGAAATCACCAACAGACACCTTCCAACGATGCTGAAATGCACACTCTCTGCGACATCAATACCCCATCCCACGCCCTGCTTCGTTTACCAACTTTACTAGTCCATTCGCTCATCATGGACATCCATTAAATGCACGACAATATCTTCTAATTCTAAGCTATGCTTTCGCTCCCCCACTTTACGACTGCTCGACTTCCGCTTCTTACACCTGGCCTCCTAGAAATGGAACCACTGCCTAGCCTCAATTCAATATCATTATCTGTAGCTCTTAACCCAGCAGATCACCACGACTTCAAACTTTCCGAAGATCATATTCCTCTAGCTGCCTTCATTATCAACACATATTCGGTACTGAACCACCGCGCCTCACTGTCTCTGATAGCCGCTTCTTCAATACTTCTTCACAATACTCTGACGCCATGAAACCGAAGAAGCCATAACACCGACAAACTTAACATATTCCGTTCTATCAGTGACGACGACATCACATCACAGGTGAAGACTCAACCTCGCTTGATAACACCAAGTCTTATTACTTTATTTCCCCTAGACTTGAACATTCATAGTCCAATTGCCTTTCCTCTGCTGGAACTAAAATAACAAAATCTGAAAATCACGCTCTGAGAAGACCTCCCTTCAAGCCATTCATCACCCCCCAACATATGGGCAAGCATTCTATCATCATATCGACATCGCGCGATAACCAATCGTAAGCATCATCACTACCTGAGCATAGCCTTAAGGCTCTCAGAAACACAGCTACTGAGCTGAAATAACATATTATCCTCATGCAGGGTCATAACAACAGCCCCAACCAATTACACATGGAAAACATCTCGCATCACATCTGTCGCACCATTTCAATTCCTCAAATTCCCGATTCATAGCAAGCGCTTCGCGACGTATAAGATTGAGTAGAAAGAAACGTAGGTATAAGCCTTAAAGGAATCAAATCGCACGATGAGGAATCAAGAAGGGAAGTACTCCTAACAACCCTGTATCCTCTCAAAGATAAGTACATACGTCTCTGTACCGATCCGCAAGACTCTACTAGACTTTCTCATGACTCGTGAGACCTCCGGGAACCTAGAGCTCTGATACCATGTTTTCACGACCCAAAATCCATAAGGTCGTGATGGCGCCGGACCCCACTGTCAGGCAAGCCAATCTTTAATTAGTTGAAATAGATTCCTGTTTTAACATTTTTGAAATCATTATCTTTAACTTGTTACGTAATAACTAAACAAAATTCGTTAAGTAAATACAACGGTTTTAATATTCCATTTTTTTGTTAAATACATCCCATACACATCCCAGAACCCGGTGTCACAAGTACATGAGCAATTTCAAAGAATTTTACAATTTCTTCAAAGCTTGTCCGAAATACAAGTGGACAAGGAAATTAAAATAATGTAACAAAATACGAGGCAGACTCCGTCAACTGCGGATCACCTCCGGATGATGCAGCTCGCGTAAGTCTCCAAACCAACCACATCGCTATGAAGGTACCTGTGCAATAAAAACGCACAACAGGTGTAGCATAAGTTCGAAAACAACGTGTACTCAGTAAGTCACCCGCCTAACCTCAGAGAAGTAGTGACGAGAGGTCGAATTAGACACTTGCTAGAGGTCAATTTAGTATATTCAAGTGTGACACTAATCATGATTATCATAAGCAATTTATTAAAATTAGGAATAAATAATATCAACTCCTTCCACATTTAACACTTTAAGTCTTCGTCATATTAATAACAATTAATCAACATGGGCGATTTAATCAAATAACAAATAATCAACGGGAATGAACATTTTCTTCCAAAATTTCAATTAACTTTAAATCTCTGTCATTTCAGATGACAACTTAAAATTCCAGGCTAGTAACCAGGCAAAATCATAGCAATTACGCAGTAAATATCATGCGCAAGCAATGCTGAGAGTCGACGCCGCAGACCAACAATAATAAACTGTGCACTACCGAAGGGTCGAACGGCTCGAACCATAGATGCAACTATTTTTCCCTGCTCGCGAATCGATCATGCGATGCGATCAACATAAAAATAATAAGGCTAGCCTACTCGCGAATCATACCTGCGACTCAGGTGATCATATGTACACATATTCACATAATAAATCTGCATTTTTATCAAGAAAGCAGTTACTCAGGAAAGTGGTAAAATTCTTCTTAAAGGAACATGAAAAATAGCTTTTAAATCTTTGTTTTGAAACTCATTTGCCAAGTTTAATAATATTCAATAATATAACCTTATCAGGAACACAATTATCCACAAAGGAATCAATTCTCTTTCTAGGTGATTAAGAAAATGAACTCTAGTCTTCTTAGGGATTCAATTCATTATTTCGATCATATTAGCGGTCTAATATTATCGGCAAGATAACAAGTACAACAAGTAAGGCATGCTAGTGGGTCCTAGACTACCCGGACATGGCATAATAGTCGCTATGCACCGACTCCCCTCACCTCGTGCGTACATAGTCCCGGCAGATAGTAGCACATACTTAATTAGTTCACCTAGGGGGACAATTCCCCCTCACAAAGTTAGAAAGGAGACTTACCTCGCTCCGAAGTTCCATAACCAGCTTCATAGCCCTTCTGACGACTCCAATGGACGCACAACGTCCCAAAACTATCCAAATAACGACAAACCAATGAAAATATACTCTAATATTTGTAACAATTTAAATTATATAATTTCCCAACTCCTCTTAGTGAATTGACCAAAATGCCCTCGGGCCCACGTGCCAGAAATCCGAAATTTCTCGAAGATATACCCTACCCATAGTCTTATAACTCAAATATACAATTTACTCTAAATTCCATGCTCAAATTCGTGGCTAAAAATCCAAATACAAATTTCTAGCTTTTCTTCAAAATTTTTCAACTTTTCCACAAAATCTCATGATTTTCCATGTTAAAATCCAGATATAATCCAAGTAATTAACTTGCAATAGGTGGAATTGACTTACCTACAAGTTTCTAGGTGAA
Organism: Nicotiana paniculata; assembly: GCA_005239505.1. Classification (NCBI taxonomy): domain Eukaryota; kingdom Viridiplantae; phylum Streptophyta; class Magnoliopsida; order Solanales; family Solanaceae; genus Nicotiana; species Nicotiana paniculata. Next base: position 2,096 of record ML317221.1, on the reverse strand, counting down.
TATCCCTCTCAAGAAGCTCCAAAAATTGCCCAAGAATGAAGAAATGAGCAAAAATTCTCAAACCCTCGCTTTAAACACTCACTGCCCAACGATCTTCGCGCACGCGACAAAACCTTCGCGCCTGCGGTGTCCGCGCCTGCGGTCTTCGCACCCGCGGCCAATTCTTCGCGCCCGCGGTGCATGGCTAGCCCATGACTTTTTGCTTTTGCGACTCGTGCCCGCATCCGCGAGCTCGCACCTGCGGCCATCCAAGCGCAAGCGCAATCACACCAGAAGCTGGGAGCTTCAGTTTATGTTCTCCAAGTTCAAACTTGGTCCGAGGCTTATCCGGTTAACACCCGGCCCCCCCCCCCCCCCCCCCCCCCNCCGGGGCCCAACCCTAACATGCCAACAAGTTCCCAAACATAATTCAGACCTGCTCGAGGCCTCAAATCACATCAAATAACATCGAAACAGTGGATCACAACTCAATTAAAACTTTATGAACTTTAGAATTTCAAACTTCTTCATTTGACGCCGAAACCTATCAAATCACGTCCGATTGACCTCAAATTTTTCACACAAGTCACATTCAACATTTCGGACCTGCTCCAACTTTTGGAATCAAAATACGACCCCGATATAAAAATTTCCACTTCCGGTTCAATTTCTCAAAAACCTTCAAATTTCTATCTTTAGCCAAATGACTTCAAAATAACCTACGGACATCCGAATTCACTTCTGATCGCGCTCCCAACTCCAGAATCACCATATAAAGCTAGTCCCAGAATCAGAATCCCAAATGGACATCAATATCACTGAAACGTGATTCAAGCCAAACTTAGGAAATTTCTTCAAAAATGCTGTTTTCCACAATATACGCCAAAATACTCCCGGGTTATCGAAAGACCGATCCAGACATACGCCCAAGTCTGAAATCATCATATGAACCTGCAGGAACCTTCAAATTTCGATTCGGAGGTCGTTTACTCAAAATTTTAATCTTAGTTTATTTCTCCATCTTAAGGTTTCTGAAATGAGATTTTTCTTTCCAAATTAACTCTAAACTTCCCGAAATTCAATTCCGACCATACCTATAAGTCATAATATCTGAAATGGAGCTGCTCATGACCTCAAACTACTGAACGACGAGCTAGAGCTCAAAACGACCGGTCGGGTCGTTACAAGTATAATACAAATAATGAATATAATAACATATACTATAACATGCTATATGTAGTTAAAGTAACGCAAAGTGTGTGTGTTATATATTCACACACACTAACATATACTATAAGAAGCTATATATATGTCTGACCTATATCTATTAATAGTAAAAACAAAACGTCTCGACTTATATACAATACAATAGAATAATATTATATTGGTTTATCAATTGATTAATTATTCGTACGTAGTAATGTATAAGATTGATCATCAATTACAATATAGTGTATGTGTGTGTATGAAATTACTCATATACTTAAATATATCTTTAAAAATTCCTTCACATTGATGCTATTATAATCTATTAAAAGTAATTACCTAGTTAATATAATTTTTTTTAAAGATTATACTTATAGTTTATAATTATTTACAATAATTGTAGTTAAATAAAATAAATATTTATAGCTAATAATAATTTTTTATAGCTTATAATATTTAAAAACCAAAAAAAAAACAAAGAATTTAATTTTTTTTATAGAAATAGCGACCAAAGTTGGTCGCTATTATGGTCAAACGGTCAAAACTTAATGTACTGACCAAAGTAGCGACCAATGTTGGTCGCTATTTTCTAAAAACAGACTAAAAATGGGTTCTCCCCCATTTCTCTTATTTTCATCCCAAAATTTCACAACTCTCTCTCAACACCTTCCCCTCCCCTTCTCACACAAATCCCATTTCCCCACCCCGCGGCACCACTGCCTCGCTGTCGCCGACCACCACTGCCGCCGCCTCTCTCTCTCCTTCTCCACTTAAAAAACCTAGGTTTGAATTATAACCCATTTATTTGTTATTTCTAGTTTTTATTTCAATTATTTCAACGTTGTAGTTTATTGTTTCAATTAGTGTTTCAATTCTTTGAACATTGTATTTTATTGAGGACTAGGGTTTAG
>ML317219.1:0-45372 GCA_005239505.1 Nicotiana paniculata | reverse complement strand
GAAGGTATGTAGACTTGTTAAGTCCCTGTACGGACTAAAACAAGCACCCAAATAATGGTATGCAAAATTTGACCAAACAATATTGTCAAATGATTTTAAGATAAATGAATGTATAAATGTGTGTACATTAAAAATGTTCCAAATCACAGAGTCATTGTTTGCTTGTATGTGGACGATATGATGATAATGAGTAATGACATTGCCAATATAAATACGACTAAGCGTATGCTAACTAGAAAGTTTGATATGAAGGACTTGGGAGTTGCTGATTTAATTCTGGGGAGTAAGATCCATAAGCCTCCTCAAGGTATGGCATTGTCGCAATCTCATTATATTAAGACAGTACTTGGAAAATTCAAGCACTTAAATTTTTAAGTTGCAATGACTCCAATTAACGCGAATCTTGCACTAGCAAAGAACAAAGGCCAAAGCATTTCACAATTGGATTATGCTCGTGTATTGGATGTTTAATGTATATCATGAATTGTACACGACCAGATATAATTTGTGCTATAAGTAAATTGAGTCGATACACGAGAAATCCAGGTCAATCTCATTGGATGGCAATGAAACGAGTTTTGAGATATTTGGAACATACTCAGGACTTTGCTTTGCACTATAGTAAATATCCTGCGGTGATTGAGGGATACTGTGATGCAAATTGGATCACCGGTTTAACTGATTCTAAGTCTACAACTGGATATGTATTCACTATTGGTGGAGGAGTGGTACCTTGTAAAGAGTCCAAATGAATTTGTATTGCTCGCTCTACAATGGAGGCTGAGTTCATACCCTTAGATAAAGCCGGTGAAGAAGTTGAATGGCTCAAGAATTTCTTGGAAGACATTCCATTTTGGCCAGAGGACTGAGGATTGCAGAAATTAAGGGAGGAGGTAGCCCGTCTATTCAACGAGGGCCACCTTCGAGGGTTCCTCATTTATCTAGCCAAGAACCATTTCAAGCAAAGGGACGCCAACAGGAAAAATGAACAGGAGGAACCCCAACATGTCATTCATATGATCGTAGGTGGGGTCGACGTTCCACAGGGACCCATATTCAAATGCACTAAGGTATCAATCACTAGGGAAAATGAACCCGAGATTATGTGCTAGAAGGCACCTTATCTTCAACGACGAAGAAGCAGAAGGAATTTCTCAGCCCCACAACGACGCTCTGGTAATTTCTATCTTAATGAATAAATTTCAAGTTAAGCGTGTTTTAGTGGATCCAGGCAGTTCAGCAAATATCATCCGATCGAGGGTTATAGAGCAGCTCGGCCTACATGATCAAATTGTGCCTGCAACTTGAGTCTTCAACGGCTTCAATACGGCCAGTGAAACAACTAAAAGGGAGATTATCCTACCGGTGAACGTGGCTGGAACCATTCAAGATACCAAGTTCCACGTAATAGAGGGCAACATGAGGTACAATGCCCTGCTCGGAAGTCCTTGGATCCACAATATGAGGGCATTCCCCTCGACCCTCCACCAGATGATGAAATTCCCGACGTCGGGCGGTGTAAAAATAAATTGTATGGGGAACAACATGCTGCAAAGGAAATGTTTTCGGTCGATGTGGTAACATCGAAAAGTTGAGCATCAAAGGTAAACAAGAAGCCAAATAGCAATCACCGCCACCAGCCTCGAGCGAATCGGGGAAGCAGGAGATAGAAGAAGAAGAGGAGGATTTTTTGACCCCTCGAACTTTTGTTGTTCTCGAAGATTCTGACGCCACCAAATCAATGGTTGAAGAGCTGGAACAGGGTATACTTGGGAACATGATTAACCCCCGAACTCAGGAAAAAGCTTATTCAATTATTGATAACATGGTTTGTTTTGTTTGGTACCATTTAGACATGATAGGGATACCACCTGAGATAACAACGCATTGGCTAAGCCTGGACCCTAAGTTCAGACCGGTGAAGAAAAAGAGAAGACCTCAGTCCGAGGTAAAGCACGCATTCATAAAGGACGAGGTAAGTAAACTTCTCAAAATAGGGTCCATTCGGGAGGTAAAATATTCCGAATGTGTAGCTAATGTAGTCGTAGTCCCTAAAAAGGGAACAAACTTAGAATGTGCGTAGACTATAAGGATTTGAAAAAGGCATTCCCCAAAGATTCTTTTCCATTTCCTAACATCGATCGCATGATCGACGCCATGGCCGGCTGCGAGATCCTTACTTTTCTCGATGCCTATTCCGGGTACAATCAAATTCAGATGAACCTGGAAGACGAAGAAAAGACTTCATTCATCACCAATTATGGAACATACTGTTATAATAATGCCATTGGGCTAAAAAATGCAGGAGCTACAACACCTAGTAAATAAAATGTTAGAAGAAAAAATAGGTAAGCCCAATGGAAGTGTATATTGATGACATGCTAGTTAAGTCCCTTCACGCAGAGACCATTTAGCTCATGTGCGAGAAACGTTCGAGATTCTGAGGAAATATAACATAAAGCTCAACCCCGAGAAATGTGCTTCCGGGGTCCGTTCGGGTAAGTTCCTTGGATTCATAGCATTGAATCGGGGGATCGAGATCAACCCCGATAAAATCAAGGCCATCGAAGACATCACCGTCGTGAACAGTGTAAAAGCCGTGCAGAGGTTGACGGGACGAATAGCTGCCTTAGGCCGATTCATCTCGAGGTCGTCGGATCGAAGACACAAATTTTTCTCTCTACTAAAAAAGAATAACGATTTCTCCTGGACCCCGGAATGCCAATAGGTATTAGAGGAATTGAAGCGATACCTATCGAACCCACCACTGCTTCACACTCCAAAGGCAGATGAGAAACTTTACTTGTACTTGGCAGTATCATAAATCGCGGTAAGTTGTGTCCTGGTCCAAAAAGAGCAAGGTACGCAATTCCCTGTTTATTACATAAGTCGAACTTTAGGAGAAGCAGAAACTAGATATCCACACTTAGAGAAATTGGCACTTGCGCTGATAACCGCCTCTAGAAAGCTAAAACCATACTTTCAATGTCACCCCATATGCGTATTAACCACTTACCCACTTCGTAATATTTTGCACAAACTCGAATTGTCGGGTCGATTGGCCAAATGGGCTGTCGAACTCAGTGGGTACGATATCGAATATCAACCCCGAACGACCATCAAGTCTCAAATTTTAGCGTACTTCGTGGACGATTTCACGCCAACCCTCGTACCCGAAGTTAAAAAGGAACTCTTATTAAAATCGAGTACATCATCGGGGTACAGACCCTTTTCACAGATGGCACTTCGAATGTGAAGTGGTCTGGGCTAGGAATCGTTTTGAAGCCGCCCACGGGCAACACTATTAGGCAATCTATCAAAACTTCTAAGTTGACTAAAAACGAGGCCGAGTACGAGGCCATGATTGCAAGTCTTGAGCTAGATAAAAGCTTGGGAGCAGAAGTTATTGAAGCCAAGTGTGACTCTTTACTGGTGGTGAACCAAGTAAACAAAACCTTCGAAGTTCGAGAGGATAGAATGCAAAGATATTTGGACAAGTTGCAGGTAACTTTGCACCGTTTCAAGGAATGGACTTTACAACATGTGCCCCGAGAACAAAACAGTGAGGCTGATGCACTTGCAAATTTGGGGTCAACAGTAGAGGAAGATGAGATCAGCTCGGGGACTGTCGTTCAACTCTCAAGATCCGTGATCGAGGAAGGTCATGCCGAGATAAACTCTACAAGCTTAACCTAGGATTGGAGAAATAAATATATTAAATACTTGAAAAACGGAAAGCTCCCTTCGGACCCTAAAGAGTTGAGGGCCCTACGAACCAAAGATGCTCGATTCACATTGGCCGAAGATGGAACATTATATAAGAGAACATTTGATAGACCATTGGCAGTGTGTTTGGGACCAGGGGACACCGATTACGTTCTACGAGAGGTCCATGAAGGCACTTGTGGGAACCACTCCGGCGCCGAATCACTGATTCACAAAGTCATTAGAGCATAATACCACTGGGATAGCATGGAAAAAGACTCTAAGGAGTTTGTTCGAAAATGTGATAAATGTCAAAGGTTTGCACCGATGATCCACTAGCCCGGAGAACAACTTCATTCGGTCCTATCCCCATGGCCATTCATGAAATGGGGGATGGATATCATCAGCCCTCTGCCGTCGGCCCTAGGTAAAGCTAAGTTCATTTTATTTATGACTGACTATTTCTTTAAATGGGTTGAAGCACAGGCTTTCGATAAGTCAGAGAGAAAGAGGTTATAGACTTCATCTGGGATCACATCATGTGTCGATTCGGGATACCCGCCGATATAGTGTGCGACAATGGACAATTTATCGGTGGAAAAGTGACGAAATTCCTCGAAGACCATAAAATAAAAAGGATATTGTCAACGCCATATCATCCTAGTGGGAACGGACAGGCCGAACCGACGAACAAAACTATCATCCAAAACCTAAAGAAAAGGATGAACGGTGCTAAGGGAAAATTGAGGGAAATTCTCCGAAGCCTTGATTCCAGTCGAAGTCGGCGAACCCAGTGCCAGGTTTCGACATACAATAGAAGAGTCAAATCACGAGGCTATGAATACTAGTGTCAAATTATTAGATGAAAAACAAGAAGCTGCACTCGTTCGAATGGCTGCACAAAAGCAACGAATCGAAAGATACTACAATAGGAGAACCAACCTCTGCCACTTCAAAGTCGGGGACTTAGTCCTAAGAAAAGTCACCATCAACACTCGATATCCTAATGAAATGAAGCTCGGCCCAAATTGGGAAGGACCTACAAAGTGCTCGACATCTTCGAAAAGGGGTCTTATATGCTCGGCATGATGGACGGCGAACAACTGCCAAACAATTGGAACATATCGCTTCTAAAACGATATCATTGCTAAGGTATGACTTTCTCCCTTTTTCATTTATATTTTCGATGCTAACTTACTGCAGGTATTCGATCAAAGACATCGAGACCTCAGGTTTTAAAGCACGCGTTGCACTCTTTTTCCTTTAGATTGGTTTTTATCCTAAATGAGTTTTTCCGGCGAGGTTTTTAACGAGGCAACAATTATGTGCTACCTGTGGAAAATTCAATAGTATCCAAGACTTCTTTACAATCAACCTCGAATTGGGGGGCATCACCCTCGGATGTTATATTTTCGAGAAAAGTACTTCATGTCAAAGGGTCTCGATAGGGAAACTTTGTAATGGGACAAAAGGTTGTATGAACCATGTGCATATAGATTAGTCGAGCCCCGATGGCAAAACATGTACGCATGTATAAATTATTCAAAGAAGCATTCTTTCTATTTCAAATATCTTGTGTCTCAAAGAAAATTTTCTACTATACGAGCTCTATACTTGTGATTTTATAATAAATGGCTCAAGGTCCAAATGAAAATGTACCTAGAACACTCGGGGACTGCCGTCAACGATCGGCGTATTCGAGTTATAAAAACTCAAATTCATAAGACCTCAAAGAGGCACCCCATCGATCTGTAGGCCATGGCCGTCATTCTCGGGAACTAACATTTCGAACAAGTTCGAGGTGTTATCGGGAAATAATCCCAAGAGGCATACGCAAAGGCTACAGCCAAATTAATGCGGCTCGGAGACGTTTGAATCCCGCTATAAAAATAGCCCTTATGATTTTTTTTGAAAAAACGGTTAAAAAAGTCTACTCTTGGCAAATATCAAAAGGGCTTCGATAAAATCATCCTTCGAAAAACCTTAAGAGGTATCAAATTATCTTAACACAAACGTGCTAATGCACAAAAATCAAAGGGGTTTCAATCAACATCGAACCCTCAAAAAACCCAATGGGTAAAAAATATATGCTAAGGCATAAAAAAAATTTCACTAAGTATTTTTAAGCCGAAAGAGGGAAGTAATAGACATCTTTTAGAGGCCATATCAGCTCAGTCTAAAGAATCTAAGGGCTAATACACTTAGAGTTCGATATCTTGTTCTCACTCAATTCGAACCTAAGGGTTCCACTATTCCAAGCTCAAATAAAACTGATTCGAATGCAACTCGAGGATTCATCATTATTTTATATAAAACCTTAAGGGGTGTGTTACTGTGAGTTCAAAACTTACTCGAACTTGGTTATAAAAACAATGCAAGTATGGCTTCGATCAAGCCATCCGAAATCAAAATCCCAAACATATTGTTGGGCTCGGGGACTCTCCCTCGCTTAACTAAAAAACCTAAGGGTTTGTTCTACTGTAAGTTCGAGCTAGTTCTCACTCGATTATAGAGGTTGCAGCAACAAAGTTTTCACAAAGCAAAGGCAAGACAAAATTTATCACAAAATCAGAGACAAAATGGAAAGAAAGGGAATCTTTCATATATGCAAAGTATTTACGAAGACCACACAGGGTCTTACACAAAAATCCAAAAATAAAAAGAAGAAAAAAAAAATCTTAAATTCCTAGTCCGCCTCGGGAGCCGCTTCTTTGAAAACTTCATCTTCATGTCCTCCGCTCTCGGATCCACTCGCAGAGTCTTCATCACCGGAAAGCAAAGCTCCGGCCTCGTCCTTTAATACCTTCACACTCTCGATATCAGCTCTAAGGTCGAAGTCACGAGCATATACCTCCTTGAGAGTCTCTCTCAGAGACTAGCGCCTAGCATGATCATCAATGCATGATACTTTTTAACCTCAGCAGCAACATAAATCTTCTTTGCCCGATTATTAACAGATTCGACGTCAGTTTGGTAAGTGGCCACGAGCACTTCTGCCTCAGATGTGGCCCTTGCAAGCTCAGCGGCCAACCGAGCCTCGAGCTCTTCAACTTTATTGTCTTGGGCCAAGCTCTCCTTCTTCACACTTTGGAGTTGACGCTCAACCGAAGATAGTTGGGCCCGAACCGCGTCTTTCTCTGAGGCAAGACAGTCCATGTGCTTCTTCTACCCCAAAGTCTCTGCTTCTTTCATCTTAGCTTCCTCGCAAAGCTGCTCAACCAATTTGGTCGCCTGCTGAACCTACAAGATCAAAGTGTTAACCGCCAATGTCAAGATAATACATAACAAGCTCCCAAAAATTTACATTACCCGTTCGATGAGCTCGGTCTGATCTTGATGAGATCTTGTCAGTTCGGTTCGAAGGCTCCTGGTCTCCTCTTCTTTTTGCACATAGAGGAGTTTGAGGGCGTCTCTCTCCTCCGTGAGCTTTTTGAGATCAGTATCACATTGGGTCATCTCAGCCCGGTATTTGGAGGACGCTTCTCGATGGAGCGCCGTAGCCTGTGCAGAAAGGAAAGGAATCACACATCAAAAAATAAAATAAACGCAGACATGATAACATGGGCTAAAACTTACTTGGTTCAGAAGCCGCTGAGCCTCATAAAAAATGAGCGATGCATCCAGTTCGGGACCATCATCGATCCCCACGAAGCAGTCACAAATATATCACCCCCTTTGTGGGCCATCCCCATATCGAGGGTTCCCATAGCCAGGCGGCGAATCCTCAATATTAATTTCCCCAAGCGAGTCACTTGGGGAATTCTCTTCTCTTTGAAGGGCACACCCTCCAGTTGTTTATCACGACGAGAGATATCATCAACACCCAAATACTCGGGGACTCTTCTTAGACCTTCCTCTGGGATCACCTCGGTCCGTAGTTGAACCTCCTCGACTGTCATCGGCTCAACAGTTTTCGAAGCTTCAGTGCTTCCCCTTTTCCGAACCACCAGCGGGTAGTCGGCGTCTTCTCCCTCCTCGTCTTCCTCTCGTAGTGTTTGGACTACATCGGCGGACATAACGGCGGAATCAGTCTTCGACTTTCGAGCCTTGCTCTTCCTACGATTTAGAGTATTAGGAGGCGAGGCCCTTCTCCTCTTCTTTTCTTTAGTCGGCTTCGGGACCTCCTCTTCCCCGGGTGAAGGCGGTCTCATGGCGACATTGTCTCCGAGACCTGTATGAGAAGAAATCAAGTTAAAAAGAGTATTTCACAGGAAAGCACCAAACACAGACAGAGGAACTTACCATGGTTTTTGGCCTCCCATCGACCCTTGGCCAAATTGCGCCACGAGCGCTCAACATACGAAGAGGTTGAGGCCAGTTGTCGAACCCAACCTGCAAGGTTCAGAACTGCACCAGGAAACCAGGGGGAAGCTGCACCATAAAGAAGAATATAGATGAGAAGAGGTAAAGGAAGCATAACAAGTAATCAAACATTATCAGTGAGGTTCTACTTACGCTTCATGTTCCGTTCTTTGGGGAATGTCATCTTCTGGGCGGGGATTAAGTCAGAGGTCCTGACTCGGAAAAACCGGGCCATCCATTCTCGGTCCTTGTCCTCGTCTATGCTCGAGAGTAGCACCTTCGTGGCCCAGCGCTGAAGCCTTATCAGTCTGCCCCGATAAAGACGGGGGCTGTATAGCCTAATGAGATGATCGAGGGTGAAAGACATCCCCTAGACCTTGCTCGTGAAGAATTTGAGCAAAATGACAATGCGCCAAAAAAAGGGATAGATCTGGCCTAGGGTTACCCGGTATTGGAGGCAAAATTCGAGTATGATGGGATCGACGGGGCCCAATGTGAAAGGGTAAGTATACACACTTAAGAGCCCTTTCACATGAGTGGTGATGGCCTCCTGGGGGGTAGGAATCACCACTTCTTTATTCTCCCAGTGGTAGTCTTTTTTCACCCGCTCGAGATCACCTTCGGATATCGAACAAATGTATCTAGACATAGGCTCGCATCGGCCAGGAACCGAAGAGGGGTTTTCGACTTTAAAGTCGGAAGTAAGTTCACACGGCCCGGGAATGCACTCTTCAATGCGTGGCTCCACCAGTGTTTTGTCACCGGTCTGTCGAGATGAGGAGGCCTTTTCTTTTTGAGAAACAGTCTTTGATATTTTTTCCATTGATATATGAAGTTTAAGAAAGAAGAAGGCGGAATTTGTGTTATAATAAGAGATTGACAAAAGGAAACCGGCAAAGATGATGAACTTGAAGAGAATAGAAGAGATTTTAGAGATTAGAAAAAGTTTTGAAAGTAACGTTTGAGAAGATTATGAATGTGATCTATTTATAATGTCCATTTCTACGGTTTGAAAGAACTGGTAGCCGACCATCAACTCGCATCAATTAATGACCTTGGGAACTGTGCAGACACGACGCTTCAATCACTTCTGTCACTTATGTCACAAGACTGATGTCATAATTGATCGAGGTATTAAATCGGAGTCTCAAGTTTGTTTCTTCTTGTTATACTCCAGAAAAATGAGGGGACTATCTGTATACGGTCGAAATCGGGCATACACGATTTCATTGGTAGGGGAGTTACCTCGAGGGTAGCTCCATAATAGACCATGCTCGAGCTCAAAGATAGAACATCGAACCTGGAGATCGAAGTGTTCATTGAGATCGAGGTCAGCAGCAATCGAGACCAAGCATGATTGCTTTCGAGTAAGGCGTAATAACGGAATAACGAGATATCAGTAATCGGTCGAAGATCATGGTGAAAATCCCGAAACAGAACAAATCAAAGCGGTTATTGATGCCAATCGCGGGATTTATTTTCATTATTAGAATTGTACCTTATTTAGGATTCCTCTATTATATAAAGAAGGATTCCATTCATTTGTAAGGGCATGATATTTCACTGACAAGAATTTATACTTCTGTTATTCTCTTTATTTTGCTCATTGTTCATAAGAATTGTTCCGCTCTTTACTGTTCTAATTACCCCCACCTCGAGACTATCTCGAATCGAGGTCGAGGCGCTGCTTCCACACTTATTTGATTTATTTTACTGTCCAATTTATCTATTTAATTCATTGTTTATCAATTGGTATTGAATTAAATTACATATCTTTAAAATCACAATATAAGTTTAATTGTTCCTCGGTTTTCTGAGTAAATAAGTACTGTTGTTTCCCTGTTTGGATTGGTAAAGAAACATTTCCTGTATATTATTGATTATTTTAGTACTCCATATTATTGGATATAGATTATGTACTAAATATATATTCTTGTAGTATTGATGAATAAATATATCCTTTTAAAATAAAATAGTCTTTTCAACATTAATGTGCAAAATGTAAAAGCGTTGGGATTCAAAAGATTGCAATTCGATTTCTTTTCGTCGAATTGGAATCCCTTTGCTCGACAAATATCTCTTCCATGCGTTTGATTTAAGATAGCTAAAAATTATATTATGAAATGATAAACTGAAGATACAAAATATAAATACTAGATAAGTTTAGACGTACAACAATCATCTTTTATATTTTGATCTTGCACTTTACACATTAAATATTATTTATATCTCACATATGTTAATACTGTTGTTTCAAAATGTTTATATTAATCGGTACAATTTTAAAAGTACAAATGCCCTTAGCGAAATGTCGTTTGTCTTTGTTACCCTTTAAAAATAGAGTTTACATTGGATAATATAGTCCTTTAATTATTCCCCTAATATTTAGCACTTTTATATCAACTAAATTTGATTATTAATTTTTTTTATTTAAACTACTACATAGGAAATCCTAACATTTAGGACATCAAAATAAATCAAATCAAACAAATTATTTATAGAAACTAATTAGAAACGTAGATAGTTTCAGATTTCATTAAACATTTTATGGTTCCATGAAATACATACTTTTCTTTCCTTATTGGACTATGCAACATAAATATAACACAGTTGCATGTGCTCACGACCCAAAAACGGCTGTCGTGATGGCGCCTATCGTGGAACTAGGCAAGCCACAACTCAACATTTTCAACACAGTAAAACGCTTTTTAGAAATAACAACGGAACGATCTAACATTAAAAGAAAAACCTTTTAAAGATAGAATTTAACCAAAATATGGTATAATCCATCTCAAAACCGGGGTGTCATTGAGTACATGAGCGTCTAAACCAGAATATAGTCCACAACAGTATGTAAAAAGATAAAACTGAAAGTGTAGAAAGAATAGGGAAGGGAAATCAAGGCCCGCGAATGCCCTGCAGCTACCTCGATGGTCCCTGAGCTCTGATGCCTCAATCAGCCGCTGCCGCCGTGACCAGGAATACCTGGATCTGCACACAAGGTGCAGGGAGTAGCGTGAGTACATCCAACTCAGTAAGTAACAAGTCCAAACTTTGTACTGAAAGGTAGTGACGAACTCAAACGGTACAAATAAAATGGAATATAACTGTACAGAAACGCATGCATGCTCTTAAATCAAATAGGCAACTCGAAACAATAAGGTAAAACAGATCTAAACAGTGTAATGAATATGACTTTGCTATCCCTACATGCTGATGCACATAGTATAAATGATGCACAATGCTATCAGCCTCAAGTGCTCACTATCGATATCTCAACCACTCGGTACTATATATGGCCAGCCCAGGGAAGATCCATCCCGGAATATATACAACACTGACCATAGGTTACCCAGTACCGAGGAAGAAGGCCAACTAGCCCCGTGGAGAAGATCCATCTCCAGGTATCAAGTACTTCGAACAAGATCCATATCCAGGGAATATCCACCCCTCAATAATATCAATCGCGCTCACTAGGGGTGTGTTACAGACCCCGGAGGGGCTCCTACAGACCAAGCACTATCATAACATCAATAAATCCGCTACGGTGTGCAGCCTAATCCCGTATCTATCACTCACAATCGGCTCTTGGCCTTAATAAGTCATCAACCTCTCCAGTCTCACTCATGGTCTTAAAAATATCATGAAACTAGATCGAAACAGTAATATGATGATTCAATAGATAACAACTGAGACTGGTAAATGACATGAAATGCATGTATATGACTGAGTACGAAGATATCAGTAAAAGCTATAAAGTGACAGTAAGAAACAAGCTCTTTGGGTCTCAACAGTACCGACAATAATCCTAAACATGATATCTAACATGATTGAAAGCTCAATTCCTTTATCACATAATAGAAACATGGGTATCAGCAAGGTATTATCACTGCACAGTGCCACAGAATCACCCTGGCCACAATTCTCATGGTGCACGTTGTTGATACCCAATTTTTCCCTATATTATTTTCAAAATGCATATATATTTTCAAAATAATGCATGAGTATCAATTAGTATTTTTTTCATAATTTTCTGTAATTTTAAAGGATTTTAAATTAATTTATTCCATCATTTTATTATCTAAATATTACTAATTGCATCACAAATGATTTTATAATAATTTTATTACTTAATTTTTATCATTTTATATTTATATTAAGCTTACATCTTTAGATTATACTTGCAATAACTTTGCAATAATAGCCCATGTGTGCATAATTACTTTATGTTTACATGAAAATGACTTTTTATATTTTTGCAATATCCAAATAATTATTTAAATTATTTTCATACACAAATAACGTTTTTTTTATCATTTATGAAATATTTTATAATTTTATTTTATTAGATTAAATGGGTATTTAAAAGATAGCCCCTTTTAAATTAATTTTCGGACTCCAGCCCAATTAAACCAACCCAATAACCCATATCCGTAACCGTCCCAACCTAGATTTAATCCTGACCGTTGGTCTCAGAAGATCAATAGTCCAGGATCAACCTTCCTTTTTTAATTACACTAATCCTAAACCCTACCCTCATTCCCCCCCCCAACCCGCTGCCTCTGAATCCTTTTCTTCCCTCTCTTCTCTCTCACCCCCTTCTAACCCTAGCCCCCGGTCACTCATATTCCTTTGACTCATGGGGTTCTCTTGCGATTTCAAGCCTTATCCGGCCTCATCTCTCTACTAGTGTTATGATTCTCATGCTATTTGATGGATTCTCAAGAGATTCGAACCAGAATTTGTCACGACCCAAATTCCCAACCTTAGGGATCGTGATGGCACCTAACTCCACACTTGCTAGACAAGCCAATGTTAGAGTTCGCTTAACTATTTCCTTTAATTAACCATTTAAACAGGATAAAATAATTTTAAATTAATACTTAATCTAATGGATTTAAATGAATAATTAACAATATAAAAAAAATAAACAATTAACTACACCGAGCCACAGACTAATTATATAGATAAATCCAAAAAATTACCCCAGATTCTGGTGTCACAATTCACGAACCACTAAAGAATACAACAAATACTTGGCTGAAAGAAATAATGTAACTGTTCTGAATATAATAAAACAACATTTATGAGAATAGGAGAAGACTCTCGGGATCTGCGAACGCCGACAGATATACCTCGTGTCTCCGAGTAAATGAATAGCTGCTCTAAATATCTCTACAACTGGTCGATACTTGGATCTGCACAAAAGAGTGCAAAGTGTAGTATCAGTACAACCGACCCCATGTACTGAGTAAATGCCGAGCCTAACCTCGACGAAGTAATGATGAGGCAACGACGGGGCTTTAGCAATATAACTTGTGACAATAATATATATAAAGCAAGAAGGAAATCTAAACAAATAATTAAGTACTGCAACAACAATAAAATAATTTAGCTGCCTTTTCCCAGGCCTCAACTGTAACCAATTCTCAAATAATTTCCAAGTTTCCAAACTTTCAACTTTAAATAAAAATAGTGCCGAAAATAGTAAGAATAGTAAAATAAACATTTAAGCTTTCAAATTTTTATTTTTCTTTGAAACTCAGTAAAAATATAAATGTCCTCCCTTATTGCTTCTTGTTTCAGCGTGCAACCCGCTTCCACCTGTCCACCCTTATTGCTCCTCCCTAAATATATCACCTTTATTACTCCTGTTGCGGCGTGCAACCCGATCCCACCTCTCCACCCTTATCACTCCTTATTGCAGCGTGCAACCCGCTCCCACCAGACATCTCATATCAATTTATTCATAAATTCCACAATTGAGGANAGATATGCATATATATATATATATACATATACATATATATATATATATATACATATACATATATATATATATATATATATACATATATACATATAGATATATGTATACATATATACATATAGATATATGTATACATATATATATATATATATATATATATATATGCCTCGTAAAAACAATGCCAAACCGCTCAACCGTTTTGTACCACAAGGGAACCAGCCAAAACAACCAATACTCTTTCCAAAATAACCATAGCAATAATTAACAACAAAATAACAAGGCCAAGTAGTCATAGAAACAATAATGAACATAGAGCAACTAAGACAAGAATCAATTAAGTTGGGAACGGAAAAGGGATCATGTTTAACAGGAAATTTGGTGGTGCATAGATACTCGTCAACTCATGTGATGACCCAAAAGGTCATCCCATATATTTCTAGCTAATTCTGTGTTCTGAGGTCGTGAAAACCTCCTTCTATCTCACTTCGATTTGCGTGCGCAGTCCGGGCGTGTTGCCGGGAAGCCCTTATGTGAAAAATGATAAAAATGATTATTTTGTATTAGAAATTTGAATAAAGTTGACTTCAGTCAACATTTTTGGTAAACGGAGCCGGACCCGTGATTTGACGGTCCCGGAGGGTCCGTAGGAAAATATGGGACTTGGGTGTATGCCCGGAATCGAATTCCGAGTTCCCCAGTCCGAGAAATGAGTTTTTAAAGAAAATTATTTTCTGAAAAATATAAAGGTTTTTTGGAAATGAAATTTGAGGTGAAACCTGTGATATCGGGATCGTATCATGGTTCCGGAGCCCGGTACAGGTTCAATATGTCTTATATGTGTGATCTGTGAAATTTGGTAAGAAACAGACTTAGTTTGACGTGATTCGGACCTTAAATGCAAAAATTGATGTTTAAAGAAGTTTTGAGAAATTTCATTGATCTTGAGGTTTAATTCGATGCGTATGATATTATTTTGGTGATTTGATTACTCGAATAAGTCCGTAGGATGTTTTTGAGGTCGTGTGTATATTTGGTTTTGAGCCCCGAGGGCTCGGGTGTGTTTCAGATAGGGTTCGGGTCAATTTTCTCTCATTTTCTTCTGCTGTTTTTGCTATCTGGTGTCCCCTTCTATGCGATCGCATAGAAGAATCCGCGATGGCATAAAGTGTCTGACTCGCCCAGTAATTTCCTTCACTGCGATCACAATAGTTGGCCCGCGATCGCAGAAGCCAACTTACTCCTTATACGCGATCGCATAAGCTGTTCCGCGATCACGTTGAGCATTTTAAGCCAGCTTCATTTTCCTTCTATGCGATCGCGCCTTGATCCCCGCGATCACGATGTTTTAAAAGCCTGGGCAGATTATAAGTTTCCAAAATCGGGGGTTTCACCATTGTAAACATATTTTGACTTCTAAAACTCGGTTTTGGGCGATTCCTTGAGGGATTTTCACACAAATCAAATGGGTAAGTGTTCTTCTACTAGAATTAAATATATTTCATGAATTAGTTCTTGTTTTTATCATTCAAATTGTGTTTTGGGTTGAGGGGATTGTGGGTTTTGAAAGAAAACTTTAAAAATGAAAATTCATGATTTGAATTACCAAATGTTATCGGAATTGAATAAATTTAGTATGGGTGCACTCGTATCGGAATGGGTAATCAGAATTCGTAAAATTTGTCGGGTTCCGAGGTGCGGGCCTGAGGGTCAACTTTTGGGTCGATTTTTATAAATTTGCAAATATTGAAACTTTATTATTCGGAATCGTTCCTTATTCGTTTTATATGTATTTTGAAGTTGTTTTAGTTGATTTTGAGCATTCCGGAGGCCTTCCCGCCCGAGAAGTCTATTTTTGAGTACTGGGTTGTCGTCCTTGAGGTAAGTATCTTGCCTAACCTTGTGTGGGGGAACTACCCCTTAGGATTGAGTCTTCTATTTTGATTGTAGTCCGCGTACGCGAGGTGACGAGTGCGTACTCGAACTTATTTGCAAATAGATTGCCCTTTTAGGGATTTTGGGTCCTTATATTCCCCGTATATGAATTTAACTTGTTATATCTGAATTCCTGATTTCTAGTCTCATCTCTTCCTGTTCAATTTAGAAGTACTTGCCTAGCACTCCTTGTTTCTTATATGATCTTAATTGACTTAAATGAAGACTTTGTTTTTCCTACTGTTATGCTATGTCTTCCTTCATATGCTGCCTATGTGACTAGAACTAGTATAATCTCGCTCTATAAATGTCTAACAAGATTTGGAATATCTATACGTTGGTCAAGGATGCTCGTGAGTCGTACGTTGTGATTTAAATGATTTTCTTCTTAAGTACTACTTAGGTTTAATTGATGACCGTCCATGTTGATGGTATTCTTTGATGCTATCTATTTACTGAGCATTGTTCAAACTGAGTTTATTAGGTGAAGCTAATTGTCTAAGTGAGATTGGTTATAGCTGATTCCCTTGCCGGGATGATTTGGTTTCTTGGTTGCAAAATTGAATGTATAGAATCATTGCTATATTTGTCTTATCTTCCCCTCGTTATGCTATTCTCTCTTTGTGCTTGGAATTCCTCTCAGTGGATACTTCTTATGAGCGAGTTGTTACCACTTTTGTGATTTAAGTCTTTTTATTGATTTGGTCATCGCACTTTGTATTCGGCCTTGTTTGCTTTCGCGTCGGTTGTGGCAATATATGTTGTTTCTGTCGCATTCTGGTTGTTTTACTCAGTGGCTGCATTGCATATTTAAATTGGGACTACGGACAGAGATTCGGGAGCTTTCCCCTGTACTGCATCACATATTTAATTGGGACTACAGATAGAGATCCGGGAGCTTTCACCTTGTACTGTATCGCATATTTAAATCAGGACATGAGCGGCGGTTCCGGATGATGTTACCCCGAAGCAAATGTTGCAAAGGTCAGAGACAGAGGCCAACGAGGAGCACGTGCCGCAGTTAAGATGCCTACCGGAGAAGCCGTTGAGGAGTCGCCAGTAGTTCTAGTTGGGGAACAGGTATTGGGGGTGCCTGTTGCTACCCCGGACTTCAGAAGACCGGAGCGCAGTTTTGAGTACAATTGGTACATCGACTCAGGCAGGGTTGATTCTAGTGCACCAGTTGCTTCACATATCAGGGGAGGAGTTCAGACTTCCACTGTCTAGACTCCAGAGCAGCGGGATCATATTGGTCAAGTTCCAGTTGTCATGGCAGCACGACATGTGGTTTCA
This sequence comes from Nicotiana paniculata, assembly GCA_005239505.1. Taxonomy (NCBI): domain Eukaryota; kingdom Viridiplantae; phylum Streptophyta; class Magnoliopsida; order Solanales; family Solanaceae; genus Nicotiana; species Nicotiana paniculata. The sequence continues at coordinate 28,370 of ML317219.1, read as the reverse complement.
ATTCAGCCCGTGGTTAGGACAACAACATCAGAGGTAGAGCACCTTGGGATTTAGAGGTACTGGAAGTACCACCCTTCTATATTTCAGTGGATTAGTGGCGGGTAATGCCCAGGATTTTCTGGAGGAGTGTCACCATATTCTTCGTACTTCGGGTATTGTGGAGATGAGCAGGATTGCTTTTGTCACGTCTCAGGTCCAGAGTAGTGGGTTGATCAGCGGTGGCGGCCTAGGAGTTGGGGTAATCTGGTCGAGTTAGCTTCACTAGCGTGGATTCAGTTTTTCGGAGATGTTTTGAGGGAGGTTGCACCTCAGTTCCTTGAAATGTTCGGCGCACGGAGTTTGAGCAGTTGCGTCAGGGCGCCATGTCACCATTGGAGTACGCCGTCAGATTTAGTGAGTGGGCCAGATATATACCTCACTTGATTGCTTCAGTTAGGAGGCGAGTCCGTAGATTCATTGAGGGACTTAGGCATGGTAGAAAATCTTGGATCAACCAGCTCAGATGCATTACCAGCTTCACATCGGAGCGTTTCAGGTACTCATGGGTCTCAGAGGATCCGTATTGTATGTTTTCCACAGACACATCGGCAGAGAGATTGTTTTCAGTGTGGAGATGTTAGCAACATGGTGAGAGGTTGTTCCAGGATTCAGGTGGGAGAGTTATAGCAGGATGTTCAGGTGAGTAGAGGGCGCCTAAGAGGGGGAGACCCGACCCATTGTTGTGTTGCATATAGTAAATAGAGGCCGTTGTGCCAGATATTATCACCCAGGTATGTATTGATGTGCTAAAGTGGGGTACCATTGTATTTCACTATACCTCTGTCGGTCGGGACGAGTTTCCCTTATTTGTTGTTCCATTTATGAGTGAGTTTCATGTGTTGCCCTCTATTTTTGTGCTTGCTCCTGTTGGGAGATTCTATGAGTAGTAGCCGTGTCTATCATTGTTTTATTCGTCCTTGCTAGTGGTGAAACTGGAAGTGAGTCCATGTCGTCCTTCGTGGTAAGATTTATGTGATTCTCCTGAGTATTTTGTTGTCGAGCTATGATTTGATACTCCAGCGAGATGTGAGATTAGCTAGCGTTATGATTTTTATCAGCTGAGATGAGTTAAGGGAGAAAATTATATTGATATGATATATACTCGGCATGTGACCTAGCATTGAGGGCGAGACCCTCGTGATTCTTTGTGATTTGATATGTTTGGACCGGGTTGAGTACCGCGGTGGAAATTTTATCAGGATGGAATCCTTGTGATTTGTTCATATGCTTTGCTTCTTCCTTGTTATATGGCTTTTGGTAAGTCAGTATTGATAGAGAGTTATGCCTATGGGCTTGTTTGATAGTACCTTTATATGCTTCTATCTTTCATACTCAGCCATTTCGTTATGTGCTTCTTTAGTTCAGTTTGCGGGATGTGTGCCCGGTGGTGTTAGCTGTGATTCAGTGATTCGGGTGTCTAAGGATGAGGTCTTCGTGTTTATTGCATCATTATCAGTATTATGGGATTTGGAAATGGAGTTCTTCCATATGTGGGACAAATTGCCGATGTTGAGTTGATTTCGGGCAGTTATTGTGATCAAAAGTGCTATTGGGACTATATGTGATGTGCTATGTTTTGTGGTCGTGACTTGTGGGCGTAGACCTGAGTTAATGCAATTGGTTGAGGCTAATGTGGGATATGGATTTGGAATCAGGTCTTTTGGAAATGAGTAGAAAGTAAGGAATTGAGGTATGAGGCTTATCGATGAAGATGAGAAGGCTATATGGAAGTTGTGATGGTGTCATCAGGCTTATGTAGGTTGGGGTGATGTGGGATCACCCACGGGTGTGTGTTGGAACTGCACAATCAGGGATTGGATGAGTTCAAGTGAATCTTAGCACGTTCGAAGACGAACATTTGTTTAAGAGGGGGATATTGTGATGACCCAAAATGTCATCCCGTATATTTCTAGTAATTTTGTGTTCCGAGGTCGTGAAAACCTCCTTCTATCTCACTTCAATTTGCGTGCGCAGCCCGGACGTGTTGCCAGGAAGCCCTTATGTGAAAATTGATAAAAATGATTATTTTGTATTGGAAATTTGAATAAAGTTGACTTCAGTCAACATTTTTGGTAAACGGAGCCGGACCCGTGATTTGACGGTCTCGAAGGGTCCGTAGGAAAATATGGGACTTGGGCATATGACCGAAATCGAATTCTGAGGTCCCAAGTCCGAGAAATGAGTTTTTAAATAAAATTATTTTCTGAAAAATATAAAGGTTTTTGAAAATGAAATTTGAGGTGAAACCTGTGATATCGGGCCCGTATCATGGTTCCGGAGCCCGGTACAGGTTCAATATGTCTTATATGTGTGATCTGTGAAATCTGGTAAGAAACAGACTTAGTTTGATATGATTCGGACCTTAAATGCAAAAATTGATGTTTAAAGAAGTTTTGAGAAATTTCATTGATCTTGAGGTTTAATTTGATGCTTATGATGTTATTTTGGTGATTTGATTACTCGAATAAGTCCGTAGGATATTTTCGAGGTCGTGTGTATATTTGGTTTTGAGCCCCGAGTGCTCGGGTGGGTTTCAGATAGGATTCGGGTCCATTTTCTCTCATTTTCCTCTGTTGTTTCTGCTATCTGGTGTCCCCTTCTATGCGGTCGCATAGAAGAATCCGCGATCGCATAGAGTGTCTGACTCGCCCGGTAATTTCCTTCACTGGGATCGCAATAGTTGGTCCACGATCGCAGAAGCCAACTTACTCCTTATACGCAATCGCATAAGCTATTCCGCGATCGCATAGAGCATTTTAAGCCAGCTTCATTTTCCTTCTACGCGATCATGCCTGGATCCCCGCGATCGTGATGCTTTAAAAGCCTGGGCAGATTATAAGTTTCCAAAATCGGTGGTTTCACCATTTTAAACATATTTTGACTTCTAGAACTCGGTTTTGGGCGATTCCTTGAGGGATTTTCACACAAATCGAATGGGTAATTGTTCTTCCACTAGAATTAAATATATTTCATGAATTAGTTCTTGGTTTATCATTTAAATTGTGTTTTGGGTTGAGGGGATTGTGGGTTTTGAAAAAAAAACTTCAAAAATAAAAATTCATGATTTGAATGACCAAATGTTATCGGAATTGAATAAATTTAGTATGGGTGAACTCGTATCAGAATGGGTAATCGGAATTCGTAAAATTTGTCGGGTTCTGAGGTGCGGGCCCAGGGGTCGACTTTTGGGTCGATTTTTATAAATTTGCAAAGATTGAAACTTTATTATTCGGACTCGTTCCTTATTCGTTTTATATGTATTTTGAAGTTGTTTTAGTTGATTTTGAGCCGTCCGGAGGCCTTCCCTCCCGAGAAGTCTATTTTTGAGTACCGGGTTGTCGTACTTGAGGTAAGTATCTTGCCTAACCTTGTGTGGGGGAACTACCCCTTATGATTGAGTCTTCTATGTTGATTGTAGTCCGCGTACGCGAGGTGACGAGTGCGTACTCGAACTTATTTGCAAATAGATTGCCCTTTTAGGGATTTTGGGTCCTTATATTCCCCGTATATGAATTGAACTTTTTATATTTGAATTCCTGATTTATAGTCTCATCTCTTCCTGTTCAATTTAGAAGTACTTGCCTAGCACTCCTTGTTTCTTATATGATCTTAATTGACTTAAATGAAGACTTTGTTTTTCCTACCGTTATGCTATGTCTTCCTTCATATGCTTCTTATGTGACTAGAACTAGTATAATCTCACTCTATAAATGTCTTAAAAGAAATTGGAATATCTATACGTTGGTCAAGCATGTCCGTGAGTCGTACGTTGTGATTTAAATGATTTTCCTCTTAAGTACTACTTAGGTTTAACTGATGACCGTCCATGTTGATGGTATTCTTTGATGCTACCTATTTACGGAGCATTGTTCAAACTGAGTTTATTCGGTGAAGCTAATTGTCTAAGTGAGATTGGTTATAACTGATTCCCTTGCCGGGATGATTTGGTTTCTTGGTTGCGAACTTGAATGTATAGAATCGTTGCTATATTTGTATTGTCTTACCCTCGTTATGTTGTTATCTCTTTGTGCTTGGCATTCCTCTCAGTGGATACTTCTTATGAGCGAGTTGTTACCACTTTTGTGATTTAAGTCTTTGTATTGATTTGGTCATTGCACTTTGTATTCGGCCTTGTTTGATTCCGCGCAGGTTGTGGCAATATATGTTGTTTATGTCGCATTCTGGTTGTTTTACTCAGTGGCTGTATTGCATATTTATATTGGGACTACAGACAGAGATCCGATAGCTTTCCCCCTGTACTGCATCACATATTTAAATTGGGACTACGGACAGAGATCCGGGAGGCTTCCCCCTGTACTGCATCACATATTTAAATTGGGACTACGGACAGAGATCCAGGAACTTTCCCCCTGTACTGCATTGCATGACAAATTCTGAGTGGCGGACTGAGTTCCGGTAGTTTTATGATTGAGGAGATTTGAATCGAAAGATATAAATATATATATTGATAAGTATAGCTGAAAAGCAATTATCTCAAGGAAAAGTTATGTCTAAAGGACTTCTTTCGAAAGTATATTTGAAAAACATTTGTCTTGAAGAATGATGATATTTGAAAGAGCAGTACTTGGGAAAATATATTTTGAACATCACATATTTTGATGATATTTGAAAGAGCAGTACTTGGGAAAATATATTTTGAACATCACGTATTTTGATGATATTTGAAAGAGCAGTACTTGGGAAAATATATTTTGAACATCACGTATTTTGATGATATTTGAAAGAGCTGTACTTGGGAAAATATATTTTGAACATCACGTATTTTGATGATATTTGAAAGAGCAGTATTTGGGAAAATATATTTGAACACCATGTATTTTGGAGAGACTATGTTGTTAAGATTTCTCTTTATAAAATTATATAAATATACATTCAGAGAAAGTATGTTTCAAAGAAGAAATTTCTCTATTCCGAAATGATTATATCTTAAAGTTTTCAACATGAAATCACGATTTAAAGGTTTTCACTCGAATGTTTGACTAGTTTTATTGAGTTTATTGGCTAAGGCCTGACGAAAATAAATTGATGCAGTGCTGAGTTGCTAGTGATTTTATTGGGTTGTGATTCCCGCCATTTAGATTGCATTCTTTCCATTCTCTTTGCGGATTTCTATTATGCTGTCCGTTGATCATAATTATTGAATTTCCTTCCGTATTATTCGATCGTATCGTTAATTATATTGAAAAATCTCTAGACAGATATTATGTTTCGGTCTTTTATACATTTATGACTTTTTACTTATTAGACCGGTGGTATCTTGACTAGTCCTCGTCACTACTTCACCGAGGTTAATCTTGATACTTACTGGGCACCGCTGTGGTGTGCTCATACTACACTTCTGCACATTTTTGTGTGCAGCTTTAGGTTATTGTTGTTGGTAGCTGCGCAAATCATTGCTGAGGAGACTCAAGGTAACCTGCTGCTACGTTCGCAGGCTTCAGAGTCACCTTCCTGTTTTATTTCTATTCAACTGTTCTTACTTATTCCTAGACAGTTGTATATAGATTTGATAGAAAGATTTCGTAGAGCTTATGACTTGTATTTACCGGATCAAGAATTCTATTTCAAAATTTTTAAAATTCCTTTATTTATTGTTGTTGTTCAGTGGAGATGTTAGGCTTACATAGTCCCAACGACTGCCATCACGATACCCAACGGAGGGAAATTTGGGTCATGACACCTTACCTATACACCACACACATGCATTTCACATAGCAAACAAGTGGGGATTCCTAGTCCCTCAAGTCAAAGTTAGACCAAACACTTACCTCAATTTCGTAGGCCACTCACTGCTCAATTATAACTTTTCCTTTAGAAACTCGCTCTAACTTGCTCGAATCTAATCATAATTAAATCAATATCATCAATCAATGCTAAAGGAACTAACTTTATTGAAAAACATAATTTTTCCTAAGTTTTCTAAAAAAAAGTGAAAATTCGACCCCGGGCCCACTTGGTCTGAACTCGGGGTTCGGGCCAAATTATGTTCACCCATTCACCCACGAATACAAATATACAATTAGTTTCAAAATCCAACCTCAATTCGAGGTAAAAATAATTTTTAAAAAATTTCCTAATTCTACTCAAACCCTCAATTTTTACCATGAAAATTTATAGTTTTTGATTTAAAAGTGATAAAAAACAATAAGGAATTGAAAGAGTGAAGTTTATAATTGATTACCTATGGCTTGGGGATGATATTTGGTGAAGAAAATCATTCCTAAGGCTGTGGGGTTTGAAAATATGAAGAAGAAGAAGGTCTGCCCGTTTTTGATTTGTTTTTATAACACTGGACAGGGAACCTATACGTTCGCATTCCATGGGATGCGTTCGCATAGGGTAAGGGGGCTGGGCCTTTGCGATCGCGGGGAAACCAGTGCATTCGCATAGAACACTGGCCTTCCCTTCCCCAGGCCCACTTTAATGAAATGCGATCGCACAGTGGGGAGTGCGTTCGCAACTTAACCCATGCAAAGATTCGCGATCGCAGCCTTAGAGCCGTGTTTGCACAACATAAAAGAAGGGCCCCCTGAGACTACACTATGCGATTGCGAACCTACCTATGCGATCGCATAGTACAAAAACCTGGACACCAACAAACAAAAAACCAGCAATTCTCTTTAAGTGTAAAACATCCGTGGCCTATCTGAAACTCACCCGAGCCCTCGGGGATCTAAACAAAACATGCACGCAAGTCTAAAAATATCATACAAACTTGCTCGTGTGATCAAATCATGAAAATAACATGTAAAACTATGAATTAAACCTCAAAACTCATCATTTTCATCAAGAACACTTAAAGTTCGTAACTCTTCAACTGGATGTCCGAATCACATCAAATGAACTCCATTTTTCACCAAATTTCACAGTTAACCTTTTAATATCATAAAAAATCTGTATCGGGATCTGAAACCCAAAATACGAGCCCGATACCAATGATTTCAAGCATTAATTCTTTTCTTTATTTCATTAATATTTCAGCGAAATATTTTCTTTCAAAAATTGATTTCTAAGGCTTGGGACCTCAGAATTCATTTCCGGGCATACGCCCGAGTCCCATATTTTACTACGGACCTCCCGGGATCGTCGGAACACAGGTCTGGGTCCGTTTACTCAAAATGTTGACCAAATTCAACTATAATCAAATTTAAATTCTAGAAATCACTATTTCTCATATTTTCAGATAAAAGCTTTTCGGTTTCACGCCCGGACTACGCAAGTAAATTGAGGTATTTAAAATTATTCTATTTATGGCTATTAAACATGTAACGGAGTCTAAATTTATAAAATGACCCCTCGGTTCATCACAATCTCCACCTCTAAAACAAACGTTCGTCCTCGAACAGACATAGAAAGTTACCTGAAATGGCGAACAAGTGTGGATATCTACTCTGCATGTCCGACTCGGACTCCCAGGTAGCTGCCTCAACGAGCTGGCCTCTCCACTGCACTCAAACTAAAGGATAACTCTTAAATCTCAACTGGCGAACCTGCCAGTCTAAAATGGCTACCAGCTCCTCCTCATAAGTCAAGTCTTTGTCCAATTGGACTGAGCTGAAATCTAACACGTAGGACGGGTCACCATGATATTTCCGGAGCATAGACACGTGGAATACCGGATGAACTGAAGATAACCCTGGAGGCTACACAAGTCTATAAGCTACCTCCCCCACTCTATCAAGAATCTCAAACGGCCCGATATACCTAGGGCTCAACTTACCCTTCTTCCCAAATCTCATAACACCCTTCATGGGCGACACACGAAGCAATACTCTCTCTCCAACCATGAATGCCACATCACGAACCTTACGTTCGACATAAATCTTTTGCCTAGACTGAGCTGCTCGGAGTCTCTCCTGAATAATATTGACCTTTTCTAAGGCCTCCTGAATTAAGTCTGTACCCAACAACCGAGCCTCTCCCGGCTCAAACCATCCAACTGGCGATCTGCACCGTCTACCATATAATACCTCATAAGGAGCCATTTGAATGCTCGACTGATAGCTATTATTATAAGAAAACTCCGCTAATGGCAAGAACTGATACCATGAACCTCCAAAGTCAATAACACAAGCGCGAAGCATATCCTCCAATGTCTTAATGGTACGCTCGGATTGGCCGTCAGTCTGAGGTGAAATGCTGTACTCAAATCCACTCGGGTACCCAACTCACGCTGAACTGTCTTCCAAAAGTGCGAAGTAAACTGCGTACCCCGATCAGAAATGATAGACACGGGCACACCATGAAGGCAAACTATCTCCCGAATATATAACTCAGCCAACCGCTCTGAAGTATAAGTACTTGCCACATGAATGAAATGTGCTGATTTAGTCAGCCTATCTACAATAACCCAAACTGCGTCAAATTTCCTATTCCAACGACGAAGTCCATAGTGATACGCTCCCACTTCCACTCAGGAATCTCTATCTGCTGAAGCAAACCACTAGGTCTCTGATGCTCATACTTTACCTGCTGACAATTTAAGCAACGACACACATATGCAACAATGTCCTTCTTCATTATTCTCCACCAATAATGCTGCCTCAAGTCTTGGTACATTTTGGCTCCACCTGGATGAATCGAATACTTAGAACTGTGAACCTCCTCAAGGATCAACTCACGAAGGCCATCAACATTAGGCACACATAAACGACCCTGCATCCTCAAAACACCATCCTCTCCAACTGTAACCTGCTTGGCATCACCGTGCCGAACTGTGTCCCTAAGGACCGCCAAATGTAGGTCATCATCCTGCCGCTCCCGGATACGGTCAATTAGAGAAGACCGAGCGACTGCACAAGCTAGAACACTACTGGGCGAAATATCCAACCTCACGAACTGATTAGCCAACATCTGAATGTCTGAAGCCAACGGTCTCTCACCAACTGGAATATACGCAAGGCTGCCCATACTCACCGCCTTTCTACTCAATGCATCGGCCACCACTTTGGCCTTTCCCAGATGGTACAATATAGTGACGTTATAATCTTTCAATAACTCTAACCATCTCCTCTGCCTTAAATTAAGATCCTTTTGCTTGAACAAGTACTGAAGACTGCGATGATCCGTGTAAACTTCACACGGCACACCATTCAGATAGTGCCTTCATATTTTCAATGCGTGAACAACGGCTGCCGACTCTAAGTCATGGACAGGATAATTCTTCTCATGAACCTTTAACTGTTGAGACGCATATGCAATCACCTTTCCGTCATGCATTAATACTGCACCTAATCCAATATGAGATGCACCACAATTCACCGTGCACAATCCTGAACCTGTGGGAGACACCAACACTGGCGCCGTAGTCGAAGCAATCTTGAGCTTCTGAAAGTTCTACCCACACTCGTCCGACCATTTAAATGGAACACCCTTTTGGTTCAATATGATCTTAATAGTTGTTCATAATCAATTACAGAATCACCAAATAACTTCACGTAATAACAATCCCCTTTCAACCCTTCACAATACTGATAACTAGATGCGATGCATGAAGACCTCATAATTATTTACCCGAATTAACGTGTCTCATTTAACGCCACATGGGCGGGCACCTACCTTGTAGGTTAAAGCTTAATAATTATAGCACGAATTTGGCAAATTATGCACAGATAATTTTTTTATACAAAAAAAATTTTCAAATAAACCTAACAGGTATGACTTCCTATTAGTACTATAGTAAAATTTTAATTTCACAAGGGAGAATTTAAACACAAGAATTTTCATCACAAGGATCTCATCCTTATATAACTTCCACCGCGGCTCGTAGCCTGATTTAAACATACCAAATCGTATTAAAATGCGAGGATCTCGCCCTCAGTTCAGAATCACAAGTAATATGCACATCGTGCCACTCAAAACATTCCCTTTTCTTATTTTAAATATTTTTCGTTAAACAAAATTACAACACGTAATGATAGACATATCTATCTCCATAGAATCTCCCAGTATGAGTATTCACATAAGTAGATTTCATAGTTATGAAGATCAACTAGGAGCGGAGCATACTAGGAGTACTTTCTTAGATACTCATAACTGAATCAAGTTAAGAAAATTGTCACTTTACAATAACTAGGAATTGTACTTGTAATGATACCATTTGGTGTAGCGACCTCAGACGTACCATAGAAAAAATATATCAACAGGCTGGGTCTCCACCTCTAGGAGTCTGACCTCCACCTTTGACATTCCGACCCCTTCCCCTAGCTGGTCATGTAAGTTGAGTTGCAACTGCAATGGGGCACGTAGCTTGAGTGCTCTAATGAAATATGTCTCTCCCAAGTCTAGGACAATTTTTCTCATGATGAACCTACTATTGCCACATTCATAGCAACCCCTTTTGCGGGTGCAGCTGCTCATACTGAGTTTATGCCAAATATCTGGAATAACCGTTGTAGGAACCTCGTAGCGGTGGTGCATTAATGTTGATACCCAATTTTTCCTCAAACTATTTTAAAATTTGCATATGTGCCTTCACAATTACTTTTTATAACAACTGGTATTTTTCCATAATTTTCCATATATTTTATTTAATTTCTTTTCCAATTTATTCAGTATTTTAAATTCAATAATTATTCATAAATTATATTATCAATAATTTCAAAACATTTCCTAGCTCAATATATTATTTTTTATCCTACCAGGATTTAATTATTTCATAAATTAGCCAATTTGGCATTATTTGGCTATAATTACAATAATTTTGCAATTATAGCCTAATTGTACATTTTATACCATTTTAATTCAATAGTTAGTCGTTTTATATTTTAATATTAGCTAATTACCTTAATTTCACCTATTTAACCTTTTTCATTTTTATGTAATTATCAGCTATTTTTATATATTATTTATCTATTTTAATTGGGTATTTATTAGTTAGCCACTACTATTTAAATTCTAGCCTAATTAATCCGACCCCAACCCAATTGAGACCAGCCCAATACCCAATCCAAATAACCCAATAACCCAAGCCCCAATCTGTAAGTCTACCCGACCCAATCCCCATTCCAATCTGAGCCGTTGATTATTTCAAATCAACGGCCCAGATTCACCCTTTCCATTAATAACCCTAAAGACTACCCTTCCCCCTTTCTCATTTCCCCCTCATTCTTCCGCCGTTACATCTCTCAACTCTCTCATCTCTCTCAAGTCTCTCAACTCTCTCTGCTAACCTAAGCTGTCACCTGTCGTTGCTTTGCCAGTAACCATGGTGGTCTCACCACCACCCCCAGCCTATGGCTCTCCTTCTACGTCGGGTATCACCACCTTGAGTCCCTCAGAGGATCCAGAAGGCGGTTCACTCACCCCATGAGTTCTCATGCCATTTCCGGCCACCTCCGGTCGTCTGAGTAAGATCTATGACCTTTGGGTTAAAGGCAGCAACATTTTTAAGGCTTTCTTATCTTTTTCTGGGTTCTCTTCGAATTCCTAGTTCTTTAAGTCTTCCGTCTTTTAGATCTGTAATAGATCTATATCTATTATGAGTTCTTTCCATGTTTTCTTTAAAGATTCTTCAGGTTCCTACACGATTTTCTGGTTTTCGAACTAGGGTTTCCAAAATCCCTTTCAAAATTGTTCCTTTTCTGGTTTCTCAGCATTATTTTATGATTCTACCGTGTTTAAACATTATGTGAGTTTTTTCCTATCTTGTCTGATTCATTTTTGTCAAAACCCCCCCCAAAGTTCTCGGTTTTAATCTGTGGTTCCGAGTTTGTTTGCGATAATATGTTTACCTGTTCTATTATGTTTACTATGTTCTCATGAATACTTCGTGATTTTGTGATTTTACCCCATTTTTGCCTATTAGGGTTTTTGGATTCGATTACTTTTGCCTATATCATGTCTATGCTGTGATTCGTACTATGTTCTATACGAATCCCTAACTTCTATATGATTTTACCTTACTAGTTTTCCTATAGTTCCGATTGTTGTCTAATATATGTTTATTGCACTTATTATCATAATGTTATGACAAATCAGTGCTATCTTTTCTATTTGTGAATCCTTGAATCTCTATGATTGATACCTCACTGATTTTGCATAATGTTCTCTATTGATTTTTGAGTATTTCCTTAATTAAGACGTGCTAATTTCCTGTTTCTCTTTGTTTGTATCATGCCTATCCCGCTAATGTGTGATATTCTCCTTGATTGATATTAATTTCCTGTAATTAGAACCTCACTCGAGGGTTTCTTTACTGATTTCCAGAATATTAAGTTATTTCTTACCTTATTTCCATAAATGATTTTGCTGTCAAATTAATTCGCATAGATTTTCCTTAAATAGAATTCTGAACTTGGCCTTACTTATATGTGATATACCTATACCTGACTTATACTACTTCCTTATTGTGTTAAAATCAGCTTTACATAATTCCTTTCCTTATTTGTCACTGCTTATTACCGTTAGAGTATGACTGCTTAATCAAAGGAAATTTTTTACCAATTTGATTCTAATTGATTGCTTACTCCCATAATTACTGCTGTAACTGTTATTTTACCTTATTCTTCTGCTTGTCTTAAACTATAAATACCTCTACTATCTCCTTAACAAATACGGACAAAAACATTGTTCATCTCTATCTTTTACACACATACATACTCTCTACTGTTCTCCTTCTGATCACCTGCTATTATCAGTCGGCTGCAAGCCAAGACTGATTATTCTACTTGCCTATTCTTTATTCTGTGTTTGTCATCACCTAAATGTTATGTCCTCAATTTAGTTTAAAGCTTCAAAACAATATGTTTCTTTTGGTATTTCAATTCATCTTATTTCTGATGTGCATTTACTTATGGTTTTGTTGCTCAGTATGTAAACTTTGCTGCTTTAGTTCTTAATACTTCCCTCTGTAGCCTCAGCATGTTTACTACCCCCTTTGCATATTCCAACATGATTCTACTTCCTCTCTGTCTTCTTTGATTCCTAGCACACCACAATATGCACTATATGTTACTTAGTCTAATGTAATCTTGAACACATGTTGTACCAGAACGTTTTCTCTGAACCTGTATGTGACCCTGCTTATTATATGTTCTCCCTATATGCTTCATACTTGTCCCCTACCCCTCAGTCCCTGCTTGTGAGTGTTAAACTGATTTGGTTCTTGTTTCTTGCTCTATGTGTACTGTTCTGATCCTGAGACTCTGATTGTCTTAACCTCTTTCCTTTCAAACAGTTTTCACCAAGTAATACTCTTCTATTGTTCTTCAAAACTTATTTCAAACAAGTCATTTTCAAAAGCTGTTTTCCTACCCGATCTTTTCAAAACTATGAGCATTTCCACTATACTCTTAGACATTAGGTTCTGCCCATCTTGTGTGAGCATTGCCTTGGGACTCTTGAGCTCCCTCTGAATTTTGACACACGAGAACTGTCCTTTCCACACTGCACTTACTATGTCTTGGATATGAAATTTGGGTGTGAGCACTGCCCGGGATCCTTTGAGATCCTTAGGGAACTCTGACACACCTGGATTATATCAAAGGCTGTGAATTAATGGCATTTGAGGCCTTTTGGGGATTTTGGGCCTATCAGTAGGATCCCTATAGCATAATTCCTTCTTTTTTCTTATTTCAATTATGTAATTTATGCAAATGGCCTGTAATAACTATTTGTAAACTACTCTGGGGATGGATAGTGGAAAGGGAAGGGGACTATGTATGCTTTAGCTATTAAAAGGGTAGAAAACATGTTATTAGGTTTATATTCCTACTTGTGCAATAGAGACCATTCTTAGGACTCAATTCATGCATTAGAGATCATGTTCCCTAGGACTTATACATATTGTTTTCAGCATGTCCATCTCACTATCATATCACTTAGAGAATCCTGCGTTAAAATGTGTTAATAACCAGTACTTTGCAATCAAGCTCTATGATGCCATGTACACTTAGAGATCCTGTTTAGGGTAAACAACACTAAAATAAACGGCCACTCTTGCATCTTCTGAAATCATGCTTAATGCTGTAATTATTGTGCATTTGGAAACCCTGCTTAGGATTCTGTATATGCATCATTCTGCATCCCCATCTGTGTATTAGATATCATGTTTTAGGACTCATTCTCTGCCTTATTACCAATGCATGAAAAAGGACCTAAAACTGTTTTACCATGTCTCTAAACAACTAGTGATAATTCTGCATTTGATGCAACACCTAAGTACAACATCTTTAGGCAAAACAACTCAAACCGTTTCTTTAATAATCTGGGTAATTACTGAGCATTGTCCTACGCTTAGGCAAGACTTAGGTAATTAAGGTTGTTAAAACTGGTAATGTGTCTATTTATGTATGCTGCTTAATTATCAATAGGATAAAATCAGTAAGCAAAACTGATTAAGACTTCCTCTCTTAGTTATGCAATAAATCTGTCTTTGTTATTATCATTTAGATACCATGTTTTAGGATCTGAATCAAAATACCTTAACTGTGTATGAGTCGTGCTGCCTATTTGCATTACTTGTTGAGGTATACTTGTGCCTTTTCTATGCTTTTCTGTGCTTCCCCCTAATTATAGTCCTACATGTTCTTATCTGTCGCCTTAGTATTTTTCCTTCAAACCTGAGGGTCTGCCTAGAACATCCCTTATAGGATAGAAGTCCTAAATTCCTCCGGGACTAATAGGAAGGGACAGGTAACAACATTCAATAGAGGTCGAGACCAACACTCATTTTAGTGCAATTTCTTGTCTATCTCTTTAAGCTTTTTTTTTCTTCTTCAAAAGTAACTGACATGTTCTTTCTGTTTCCTTCCTTTGTAACCAATTTTTAATTATAAACTGCTGTATTTACTGCTTTCCATAACGTGCAAATACATGACAACATGTTTTTAATGCTTATTTATTATTGCATAATCATGCTTAACATTCATACTCCACTTGTGCGAAACAAAATACTATAGCAATGCTTGATGAGTGGTTGCGATCTTCCTATATTATTACCCCTAAATTCGGAAAGGCTTATATGCGGTAAAACTACTTGATCAGCGGTGCAGTCGACGGTTTCGTGCCTTTCCCCCTTGAGTTGTCCGATCGAGGGTACCAGTCTAAAACCCCATAGAAACCTTACTCCGCTATGTTGTTTCATGCATCATGGTCAAACCTAGCCAGGCTAAAGTGTGGTCCCTCCGATAGATTTTAGGATTGCCTTATTCAAAAGTCCCTTGGGTTTCCTAAACCCAAACAGACATCATCACGTTCTGTGCATTTATTTGGAGAACTAAATGCTTTATGCAAATTTTTGATGTTAAATAGTCGAGTCTGGTGGGGGTAAGGGCCTAACCTTGTTTGCCTCGCAGAAAAATGAGGCATGAAGTCCCCATATTCGGCATGGTCTCCAATATCCCTCCAAGATTGCTAAGTTGGTGGGAAGATTTACATTCTAGTGACAAAACTCTCGTCAGGAAATACTTGAGAAATCTACCATCTCTCCTAGAAATCCAGCCTAACAACATGATAATAGAGGTTGCTACCCTGTTCTGGGATTGTGAAAGGTCCGTGTTCCGCTTTGGGGGCATTGAAATGACACCTTTGCTGGAGGAAATAGGAGGACTGGCTGGCTTAGTATGGGAAACCCCGGGGTTGCTAATGCCTGAAAACCGCACAGGCAAAGGTTTCCTCAAAATGATGGGTCTGAAGAAGAATGCAGAACTGGTATTCTTAAAGAATTCATACATCCCTTTTGACTACTTTTACGAGAGGTACAGTCACAGAAAATCATACCGTAGCTACCGCAACGAGTTTTCCATTACATCCTTGGGACATATCCATCGTAGAGTATTCGTCTTCATGTTTTGCTTCTTGGGTCTGATTGTGTTTCCAATAAAGAATGAGAGAATCCACACTAGATTGGCCATGGTAACCAAGACACTAATGGAAGGAACTGATGGGAAAAACTTCAGTATTATGCTCATGATCATTGCAGACATATATCGAGCCTTGGAAATGTGTCAACGAGGGGCAAGAAACTTCGAAGGCTGCAATCTACTACTTCAACTTTGGCTCATGGAACATCTCCAAAAAGGGCGAGTACCGACAAGAAGTTCATCGAAGAGTTTGGGATGACCACATCGCTTTCCACTATCCAAAGCGAATGAATAACATCCCCGACATGTTTCCTCAGCTTGAGAACGCCAAAGGATGGGTCGAGCTCTTTGGTAATCTGACTGAAGAACAGGTTCAGTGGATGTTCAAGTGGTTTCCGACAGAGGAGTTCATCGCCCATTCCAGAGATGCACCGTTCCTAATACTAATTGCTCTAAGAGGAACATACACGTACGTCCCTCTTCGAGTTATGAGGAAAGCGGGTTGGAAGCAAGTCATACCCAGGGTCGACAAGATGAGCCATCTTCGAGATAACTTCCAAAATGACGATAGTCCTCACAAGTGCCAAGCCCAGCACATGTGGCACTGCAAGATTATAATGAAGAAGGACACCATCGAGCCAGATAGATATCATGCCGGTTGTACCCCTTTCTATCCTGGTTGGTTGGCAAAAAATTGGGGTGGTCTGAGCGAGCCAGGGTTCGTCCAGGGCCACATGGTTATAGATGAAAAGGCCGAGGCACAAGTCAAAAACACCAGATGCACAAGAGGATCCATGATTGTGAGGATGAGCACCGCAAAATATATGAGTCTAACAAGAAACTGATCGAGTAATGGAAGGATATGTCTATCAGCACCAACAAAAGGTTAGGCTATTTGGAGCGAGGCATAGTGGATCTGGAGAAAAAAATTCTCAAAAGGATTGGAGACTGTCAAAAGGCTGGAGGGACCGACGGAGGACATCTAGGCAGAGCATACCTGTTGTTGGGGCTTCGCGAGTTGGGGGAGCTGTACGAGGAAAGCAAGAATACTGAGTCTAGGGAAGGTCTTTCTGGGACCAAGTAGCTAGGAATGTCTTTCTTTTACTTTATCAATGTAATAAGGCCAATGGCCATTAGTGACCTTTACTTCCTGTTTATTTAGTGTCGTTTTGGGATTCGTCTATTCTATTATCAATAAAATGAGGCATTTAGCATCTTAAGTTCTCCAAATCAATTTGTCGCTAGGCCTACCTCGGGCATATCCCCAAATTAGGATGCACTTTACATTCCCGCACTATGTGTTTAAATACCGCAATACTTCTCATAATCCTCACTGACTTGGCTACTTTTTGTTTTTGTTTTCCTCTTTATTTATTTATTCCCCTCCCCAAAGTTTAGTTCGTGCACTCTGGCATCATCATCCTATCTTACAAGATCCAGGGGCCCTCCACCATCTCCTCCTCTTAGTCCTCCCAAAGGCAAGAACAAAGGCAAAAAGAAAATGGAAACTTCAGGCAACATCAGAAATGAGAATGTGGCCATTGATGGCCAGGGTATTCGGATTCAGAATGAAACTGTGTCGCAGGTGGAACGGAAGTTGTTAAAGTTTCAAGAAGAGCTTGATCAAGTTTGGAATCTGGCAAACCTGTCATTCTCCCTCAACGTCCTAGACGTCATTATCCAGAATCCTATACCTCCTCAAAACATCCCAAAATAGCAAAATCATCCTGTAGCTCATCATCACACCACCCCGCCAAAGAACCAAACTCTTCAAGCACACTGCAATGCTTGCCGTACTCCAAACAACACCCCACTGCTAATCCCAGAACCTCAAAACCCCACAAATGACCATTTCCACACTCATGCTCTAGGCCACCATAACAATCCCATCTACATGGAGACCATGCCACACTCCACTCCCCATATCACATACACACCCGAGTCTGATGAAAAGGACATGCTTATCAAGAACTTGGCCGAGGAACTTAGGAAGCTGACCAGCCGGGTTCAAGGCGTCGAGGGAATCAAGGGAGTCAAAGGGTTGAACTATGAAGACCTCTGCATACAGCCCGATGTCGAACTGCCCGAGGGATACAAACCTCCTAAGTTTGAAATGTTTGATGGTACAAGGGTCCATCTGAGAACTTATTATGACTAGCTGGTTGGAGTAGGGAAGGATGAAAAGATCCACGTGAAGCTGTTCATGAGGAGCTTGAAAGGAGATGCATTGTCTTGGTACATCAGCCAAGATTCCAAGAAATGGCTGAATTAGGTGAGCATGGCATCTGACTTTATAGACAGATTCAGGTTCAACATAGAGAACGCACCAGACATGTTCTACATTTAGAATTTGAAAGAAAAGCCCACAGAGACATTTCGCGAGTATGCTACTCGTTGGAAGTCCGAAGCTGCCAAGGTCAGACCCGCCTTAGAAGAGGAGCAGATGAACAAGTTCTCTGACATTATTGTCGCGCCCCTTCTTTCCTCGCGGAGATCGGGTTTATGATATTTTGGTTGGGACAACTCTTTCCTTTTGGGAAAGGGGTTTGTGTTTTTGAGAGTCGCCACCTAAAGATTTTTAAAGGTGCGTTAGGACATCAAATGGGGTTCATTTACAACTACTTTGCTAATCAGAGATAGGGTAAGAGCTTGAAATTATCCTAAGGGGAAGGTGTTAGTCAGGATCACAAGTGTGGGTCCTGACCAAACAGCTTTTTTGTGAATTTGTACAGCTTAGCAAACAAACGAATAAGGATCAAATAAGAGGGGATTTAATTCTTAAGCAAGCAGATGTTTGAAAAAAAAAATAGTAAAGAAGGTTATTTTTTGAAAAGATTACAATCTAAGCATATAAATGGTATCCTAGGTTTATAATAATATGGATCACATCAGTACAATATCCGGTAATCACTCCTCAAAGAGGGGCTACATGTGGTATTAGCGTATCGGTCATCATATCCATATTCTACCCTTTCCTACCCCTGTGAAGGTAATCAAAGCGCGTGTTGGTCACGAACTCTATTGCGTGTTATTACCCGCCCCATCCTATCAGTCACGGAGGAGGTTAGGACTACTATCCTAAGAGGGAGGTACTAAGCAGACCCTTAGGTTTAAAAGGTAAAGTTCTAGGGCGACAGACAAAATCATATAGGACTGTAGTTTGATGGGAACATAGGAAAAGTAAGTAAAGGCTCAAGTTACCTCCACAAGTAAT
Source organism: Nicotiana paniculata (assembly GCA_005239505.1). Classification (NCBI taxonomy): domain Eukaryota; kingdom Viridiplantae; phylum Streptophyta; class Magnoliopsida; order Solanales; family Solanaceae; genus Nicotiana; species Nicotiana paniculata. Next base: position 9,293 of record ML317219.1, on the reverse strand, counting down.
ACAATTAGACAGCACGACTCAAACACAATTAAGGGCAATATTTAAATTCAGAATCCTAAGATATGGTACCTAAGTGAGTTCATAATATAGACAGATATGCATGCCGATTTTATTACTCAGAAAGGGATCCTAATCAATTTACTTACTGATTTGAATCCTTTCAAGCATTGAGAAACATATACAGGAAGGCAGATTCTTAGTCTTAGACAAATTAATCACCTAAGGCTTGTCTAGGTTTGAGATAGTATGTACCAATTACCAGCATTACTTAGAGGAGAGTTGTTCAACATTGTATTACCTAGAACATGATGTCCTATGTGTTCAGAATACAGTCTTCTTATCTGTTGATTACGAGAATTGAATGCAATTGTTTTTATCAGTAATTAGGCTAGGTGTGCCTAAACGAATGAGATGCAATCCTAAGGACATGATATCTAATGCACGAAGATGCAGAATGGTGCAAAATCAAAAGCCTAAACAAGGTCTCTAAATGCACAAAACATTGCAGTGTTTTGACATGCTTTCAGGATATGCAAAAGTGACAGGTTTATTATTACCTAGAACATGATTTCTATGTGTAACATGGTAAGCATGATGGCACATTTTTGTTAACACTCTTGTTTTGAGGCAAGATCCAGATTAGGTTTCCAGAATGCATAGATAGAATCACACGATAGCAATTTTTCCATTATTATTACTGAACAAGATTTTCCTAAGTGATATAACAGTATTGCAGTAAAGTGCTGAAACAATGTTTATAAAAATCCTAAAGAGCATGATTTCTAATGCATGATATGCTTTGCACATGTTAACCCGAAACATGATTTTTTCTGTTGTGCACATAGGAAATGTAAACCTAAAGTATGGTTTCTACCCTTTTAGATCTATAGAATGCATAGTTACCCCTTCCCTTTTTACTATCCATTACCCAAGAGTTGTTTACAAATTATTACAGGCCAACGAATGAATTATAGAAATAGAAAATTAAGAATCTACTCTATAAGGAGCCTTCAATTAGGCCCAGATTTCCCAAAAATCCTCCAATGGACTCATATGCCTCAGTTCCATAGACAAATCAGAGTCTAGGTGCATCAAAGTTTCCTAAGGATCTCAAGGATCCCGGGAAGTGCTTACACCTAGACTTAGTAACCAAGAATTGAGCAGGTGCAGTGTGGAAGTGCCAGCCTCAGTGTGTCAGAGTTCAGAGGGAGCACGAGGGTCCCAAAACAGTGCTCACACTGAGGAGGCAGAACTTAAAGGTCTAGGAGTAGAGTGAGAGTGCTTGAAATATTTTTGAAAAAAGCTTGGAGTGAATAATTTACACAAGAAAGACTGGTTTTAAAAAAAAATGTTTTGCAAAAGGACTTTTATTTAGTAAACAGTTTGAGAATAGAGTAATGCAGTCAGAATAAACACATCCACATCTTAGGATCATAGCAGCGTACTAAGACAAGTTCAGCAACCACAAACAGTGTAGTGAGGGATTGGGGACATACAAGGCACAGAGTAGTGAACATGTAACAGGCAGAAGTAGACATGGATGCAGAATTAGAAGTTCCTAAGGGGGTTCATGGAATTGGGATACATTATAGTACGTGTTTGGACTAGACATAACCGTATCAAACAGCTCAATAGAGGCATGCCCTAACCAAAACTAGTGTACATACATGGGGATAATAAGAGTAACATAGAACATGTTTCAAATACATAAAGACATGCTGATTATGAAAGTAAAGCATAAATTAACATGCTAGATGAAGCCCCAGATTTTAATTACATGTCCAACAACAAAACATTATATAGAAGCATATAAGAAACATAATGAATTGAAGCATCAAAATAAACATGTTGGTTTGGGAACTTGGATTAAAATCAGAACATATCAGTGAAGTGAAGAAGACAGTAAACACAAAGTAGGATAAGAGCACAATGGTTAGCCTTGGCTTGCAGCCGGCTAAATTAGAACAGTGACAAGTAGCACATAGAAGAGAGTAGAAAGTTTTAGTTGTGAGAGAGAGTTATTGAACCAGTGAGTTCGTCTGTTATGCTAATGAAAGACCAAACTATTTATAGTTTGAAAGCAGGTAGTCAAATAAGGTAAACTAACATTTCAACAGTAATTATGGTGACTCAGAATCAATCAACATATAATCAAGGCAAGTACTCCCTTCAATTAAGGAGTCAATGTCCAAACGGTAATAAACAATAAAAAATAAGGAAAAAAATCATTGAAAAAGCTGACTTTTAACATATAAGTAGTAGTAAAAGTATAAAGCATGTGATTAGAGCTAGATTCAGAATATCCTAATTAAGGAAAGTCAATTTGACATCATGTTTATTCACGGAAATAAGGCAAGAGATCATTCAAATTCTAAAAAATCAGTCAGGAAACCCTCAAATTACAGGAAACCAGTATTACTCAAAGGAAAATATCACATATTTAAGGAGATGCTCAAAATCAATAAAGGATATGGTATAAAAATCAACAAAGCGCTAATTACACTTATTCAAAGATTCAAAATGATAAAACAGTATTGATTTGAACGGAATAACACATGTTAAGCAAAAATTAGGAACCCTAATCACGAAATTAGGTATTCGCATAAGAACATAGCTAATAATTAAAGGAATCAGTAGATAATCATGGCTTAGGCAGAAGCGACAAAGAATAAGAAACCCGAACTACAAGTATAGAGAAAAAATCACATAGTGTTTCACGAGAGTAAAGCAGTCGCAATGGAACAAGTAAAACATTATTGTAAACAAAGCTTGGACTCACAGATTGTACCCAAAAAATCTGGGGCTTTTTATCAAAGTGAATTTAACAAGAAGGGAGCGGCTCAAATAATGCTTAAACACAATAGAATCATGAAATAATACTAAGAGACCCGAAGGAAAACTGTTTTTGAAAAGAATTTTAAAACCCTAGTTTTGGAAAAACGAAGAATCGTTCGAGAAATAGGAGTCTTTAAAGAAAACACAGGAAAACCTCATAATACGTATAGATCTGTTACAGATCTAAAAGAATTGGAAGTTTAGAAGTTAGGGTTTCAAAGAGAGAACCAAGAGAGAGAGAGAGTCGGTATAGAAACCACCGGATCTAGCAAGAAAGTAGGGAGATCTTACTGGAGATCGAGCCATGAAGGCCTGAGACAGGCCAAAGGTGTGAGAGAGTGATCCCTGGTCTCTTGAAGACCTTAGAGATGGCAACACCGGCGTAAAGGAGCCATGGGAGGCCTGAGGATGGTGAGGACTCCATGGCCTTCGACGAAGAGGCGGCCAGAGAAGATGAACGGACCTCATCAGAGATGGAGAGACTGGAAGTCTCTAGAGGGGGCTAGAGAGATAGAGAGAAAGAGAGAGTAGAGAGATGGACGTCTAAGTGAAAATGAGAGACCGGGGTGGGGGGTGGGGTAGTCTTAGGTTTTATTATGGTAAGAATTAATCTGGTCCGTTGATAAAAAATGATCAACGGTCCAGATTAAAAGGGGAATTGGGCGGGTGGCTTTAAGGTTTAGGCCTGGTATTTGGGCTAATTAAATTGTAGGGTTCTGAATTTAATCAGGTGGGGTTTGAGTTTAACTTGGGCTATGATTGAAAATTAGAAATGGCCATTAGTTAAACACCCATTAAAATAGCTAGATAATTAATAAAAACAGCTAGACATTATAAAAAATGAAATTAATGTTAAATAACTTAAATTAAGGTAATTAACTAATATTAAAAATATAAAATGACTAATATTGATTTAAATGGTATAAAACGTATAATTAGGCTATACTTGTAAAATTGTTGTAATTATAGCTAAATAATGCCAAATTGGCTAATTTATGAAATAATTAAATCCTAATAGGATAAAAATAGTATATTGAGCTGGGAAATATTTTGAAAATTATTTATAATACAATTTATGCACAATTATAGATTGTAAAATACTGAATAATTTGGAAAAGAAATTAATAAAAATATGGAAGATTATGGAAAGAATGCCAGTTATATATAAAAAGTGATTCTACCGGTATATATGCAAATTAAAAAATATATATTGAGGAAAAATTGGGTATCAACAGCTGCCCCTCTTTACTCGGGAAGGATGAAAGAGTTGTCGGGTAAAGATATGATGGCCAATTTTGACCGAGCAAAACAATTTGAAGAGATTTAGGCTGCGCCCTGGTTTCTGAGCTGCCTACATATCCCTGGCTTTAGAGGAATTAGGCCGTATGTAGTTCAGGAGTCATCGGCGAAGTATACTGATGAAGCTTTACAAGAACGGACACTATGTATGGGGTTAGGTGAACAAACGGCTTATGGGAATGGTTAGGAGAACTGGAGCGGGACCGCTCCTGCCAGGATGGCTGTTGCCTGCCGGACTACCTGAAAATGAACAATTCGAGCGTATAATGTGTGTAATTTAAACATGATGCAAATTCCCGTTGGACCGTGAATGCTGTCTTGGGACGGTTGAGGATGATGTCTCTAGACCATGATGTCCTGGGCCATAAATTTCTTGATGTAGGATTCGCCGGCCATGAAATGATGTTCTCAGGCCATCAGGATGGTGCCTCCGAACCATGACGCCTTTGAATAATGATATGCAAAATGATATAAAGAGATCCTCAGGCCATGACATGGTGTTCTCGGGCTATGAAGATGGTGCCTCCGAACGATGACGCCTTTGGATAGGTTGGCGATATTTCAGCCCCATGAAGATGCAATAGTATGATGCTAACAAGACATAGCTTAGTCTTGTGAATTAAAGGGGCAGATCTTAGCCCGAAGGAAAGCGAAATAAATAATGCTTGATACATCAGTCGTTCTTCAAAAGGTAAATTGGAGGCAGAGCTTAGCCTTGGAAGGCAGAATGGTAGGCTTATGCAAATGCAGGTGGAGGCAGAACTTAACCTCGGAAGGCAGAAATGTTGCTTTATGCAGGTGCAGGTGGAGGTAGAGCTTAACCTCGGAAGGTAGAAAGGTAGCCTTATGCAGGTTGGAAAGCAGAAAGGTATCCTTATGCAAGACGCGAATGCAGATGGAGACAATGTTTAGTCTCAGAAGGCAGAAAGGTAGCCTTATGCAAGATGCGAATGCAGATGGAGACAACGTTTAGTATCGGAAGGCAAAAAGGTAGCCTTATGCCAGATGCGAATGCAGATGGAGACAACGTTTGGTCTCGGAAGGCAAAAAGGTAGCCTTATGCTAGATGCGAATGCAGATGGAGACACCGTTTAGTCTCGTAAGGCAGAACGGTAACCTTATGCAAGATGCGAATGTAGACAGAGACAACGTTTAGTCTCGGAAGGCAGAAAGGTAGCCTTATGCAACATGCAAATGCACATGGATACAATGTTTAGTCTCGGAAGGCAGAAAAGTAGCCTTATGCAAGAAAAATAAATGAGGGTAGGAATTCTTATCTGGTGATAGATTGCGACATTGCGATTATTAAGGATATTGTGACTGCGGGGCATTATTTGTATTGATAATAGATTACGACAAGTATGATGGTTTTGTGGATTGTGATTTTGAACATGTTCGTCCTTTTGTGTTGACATCGAACTTTGAAATTTGCGATCGTGATGAAGCTTGAGACTTCTTTGCATGTTTGTTCTTTGTGCCTGCATTCATAGAAAAATCGTGAGTTCTGTAAAGGGGAGGGTTAGTTCGTATCCCTGCTGGCTTTACTTGACTCGTTCGACTTGATCTGATGATACAGTCTGCATCATTAGGGGTAGCATTTGCTAAACAAGTTGTTTCAAGAATAAGCATGCACGATTTTTGTAAAAGTATAACATAAACATATAATCTAAAATAATTTTAGATGAACCGACGATCGTGAAACGGTTCGAGACATTGCAACCTCTCCTGCTTTGGAATTTTGAGGGTCCTCCTCAAAATTCTGCCACAGTTTGATGGGTTGATGTTTTTGACTGCTGCTCATGCGGCGATCGACTGAACTTGCTTCGGAATTTTGAGGGTCCTCCTCAAAATTCTGACCAGTTTCCAATTGCGGAGGAAAATAAAATTTTTATTGAATTGTGACCGAACCCATAGGGCTGCCTACGTATCCCCTCTTAAACGGAAATCAGGTCAGGTGTAGTTCAATTTACATCATCATTGAAAAAGCATAAGATTACACATAGTAGCGTTTGACTGCATCTGAATTGATTGGCTTTGGCCCTTCTCCGTCCATTTCTGTGAGTATAAGTGCTCCTCTTGTTGAACCATGTACGGACCCTGCCAGTTGGGAGATAACTTCCCTTTGGCTTCGTCTTGATGTGGAAAGATTTTCTTTAACACCAGTTGCCCTGGTGTGAATTGTCTCGGCTTGACTTTCTTGTTGAAGGCTCTGGACATTCTGTTCTGATATAGTTGACCATGATAGACTGCATTCATTCTCTTTCCGTCTATGAGGGATAGTTGCTCATAACAACTCTTTACCCATTCTGCGTCGCTGAGCTCAGCTTTTTGTATAATTCTTAGAGATGAAATCTCAACTTCGGCAGGAATAACAGCCTTAGTACCATAAACTACCATATAGGGAGTTTCCCCTGTTGAGGTGAGAACTGTGGTGCAATATCCCAATAAGGCAAATGATAACTTCTCTTGCCACTGCTTGTGCATTTCTATCATCTTTCTTATTATCTTCTTGATGTTTTATGGATCTCCCAGGTTGATGATTTCAGTCTCGTCCAGGTTGGACTTAGGTCTGTTCTCAAAATTCTCAACTTCTTTGACAATCTCGTCAGGTATGTCATCCTCTTCTGAATCTACATCCATTTTCTGCGTTGTCTCGTTGCATGTCACAGTCATCGGTTATTCAAGACAGGTAATAGTAATGCTGTATAAGTAAAGCAATGAGAGAAAAATGATAGCAATAAATATTGATTCATAAGAAAAATTCAAAAATGCTTCTAATAAACTGAACGATTGTTTTGAACATTGAAGATCTTATTGCAAGAATTAAAATGCGAAAAAGGAAATCATTTTGTAAAGAAAATAGTGAATAATGCTTGTTTTAGCCTTGCTACCCCGAGGCTCGTCGGGCTTTGGTTGTCCTGATAGTCCAATTCTTGAGGTACGTTCCTCTGCTCACAAACCGTATAGAAGGGCCTTCCTCCCCCTCCTCCTCGAGAATAACACAACAGTCCATATCACTGTCCTCCAGAAATAAGTTCCTCATTGCGGTAAGTGCTTCTTCTTCATCTGATCCATAAATAACGTCGTCCTGTTGGAAGGACTGCTCCAGATGCGCTATTGGTTGTTCCAAAGGGTAAGAGGGACCGCGCCATGGTGGCAACCCGTTTTTGAATTCTTAACAAGTGTATTCATATCCCAAACCGAAAGTGGTGTCGTGCTTTTTGAGTTTCATAGGTTTTGATATCCCCTGAAGGTCCTTACCGAGACCTTTACCTAGATGGTACCCTCACCAATTCATCATACTTGCGATCTTGCTATCCCACAATTTATCTTTGTAGATAGTGTTGACTTGTTCAATGTGGTGGTAAGTTTCTCCACCCAGCTTCTTTATTCCTTCAATCAACGGAATAGTCTAGCGACTGTAAATAGGGTTGCTACCGTCACCATGAATAATCACCTTTTGGTGGTTCCACTCGAACTTCACTGCCTGATGTAGCATTGATGCTACGGCCCCAGCAACATGGATCCAGGGTTGTCCCAATAACAGATTGTAGGATGCTGGTACATCTATCACTTGGATGTCCACCTCGAACAAGGTTGGCCTCATTTGCAGGCATAGGCTGATCTCACCAATGGTGGACCTCTGAGATCCATCGAAGGCCTTCACATCGATCGCTCCATCCTTTATCTTATGCATCCCTTTACCCAATTTCTTGAGCATTATCAACGGACAGATGTTAAGGCTCGATCCCCCGTCGATCAGGATTCTGGTGATGAAATAATCTTCACATTGCACAGTTATGTGCAGTGCTTTGTTAAGGCCCAACCCTTCAGAAGGCAGCTCGTCCTCATGAAAAGTGATCTTGTGACTCTCCAACACTTGGCCCACCGTATTAGCCATTTCTCCACTAGTGATGTTATTTGGCACATAGGCTTCGTTCAACACCTTCAATAAAGCATTCCTGTACGTCTCGGAATTCTGCAGCAAAGAGAGGATGGATATTTGCGTTGACGTTTTGTTCAACTGGTCGATGACCGAATACTCCTTGGCCTGTACTTTCCTCCAAAGGTCGTCCGGACTTGTCTGGATAATGGGAGGCCGATTGGAAGCCTGCCTGCTGGATTCAGCCAGATGTTCAGGGGTATAGACTCTACCAGTTCTTGTCATACCTTGCGCTGCAACAGCTTATTCAATCTTGACTTTGCCTTTCCTTCTCGCCTCGGATGTATAGTCCCATGGTACAGCATCTGTATAGAAAGGTGCTGTGGTCGATATTGCCACCGTGATTGGCGCAGATACCCTCATTTCAAATGGAACATGTTCCTGGGGTGGCAAGACTACAACCTCAAATGGTGCGGGTACATTTTCCGGAGACACGAACTCAACTTCAATCGATAATGGTGTCTTTGCAGGTGACGCTGCTTCAAACTCAAGCGGCATGGACATATTTACCTCAGCATCCTCAGCTGGTTGAATCTGGACTATGATCGGGTTGAGAGTGACTGCAGGTTTCTTTGGATCATCGCCTCGTGCGATCAACCCGATTGATCCCTCGGGTCCCAATCATCCTCTATTTCAATCAAGTGGATGCCTCCACCCTTATGGTCCGGAAGAGGATTATTGCAGATATTTGGAGCGGATTACTTTGCCACGATGACCTTGTTGTCAATCAGAGTTTGTATCTTGTCCTTTAAAGAGCGACATTCATCGATGGTATGCACAAGACTTGTTTGGGTTGACCCATTGAGAAGGATTCTCAGGGGTTGCTGACAGCAATTGCACCCACACTACTATATAAGTATGAAGGCAAAGGTCGTGTAGCTTTTACCCGAATGGTCGGGATCGAATCCACAGGGAGCCTATAGATGGGAGTGAGTGTATCAGCGATCTAGAAGGGTCGAGTGTTTCTAATTGTACTTCTAAACATTGGTTGGTGTTAAACTATACTAAATGTATTCTATTGTTTATAACCTAATTAATGATTAACTTTGTTTTGTTTTTGTTGTTGTTTTCTAATGTTGATAAAGGCACTAGGGTCGTGACCGTAGTCTAGCTGCATACACAAAGGGATTCAATTCTAAGGTCGGGGAATTTTCTAGGGATATAGCTATAACAAAAGCACGAAGGTGCTCACTCTATACCTCTCGGTAGTTTGAGT
>MDKI01219337.1:0-32005 GCA_005239505.1 Nicotiana paniculata | reverse complement strand
AATTGTTAGTAGCTAAAATATTTAGTTTTACCTACTAATTTGGGGAAGAAATAGTTTGAAGAGTAGAAACCCTAAACCCTACTAATTCAAATCTAGAGAAGTTGCTCTTTTAGAGGTCACTCACACACAGTCATCATCTCTTGGTGTCCGTACAAGAGCTAAAATCCTAGCTCTTCAACGCTTGCAGAAATCGAACCCTGTAAAGAATAATCTACCCTTTGAATAATCTACCAAAACAGGAAGAGAAAAGACAGAAATGCCCTTTGAAAGATCCTAATTTACCAAACCCTGTAAAGAATAATCAAAGTTCGAGGACGAGTTCTACTAGGATGAGGCAAGGGCAAATTCTAGGTCTGTAGAGGAGCGTTTGGGTGAAGAGAAAAGGGAGGAAATTAATTTGCAGGAAATCCAGAATGAAATTAAGGATAATAGTTGCGGTGAAATTTTTGTTATTGTATTGAGGATTTTAGGATATGTATTGGAATTTTAGTTTATAAACTGAAATTTTAGGTTATGAGTTGAACTTTTGTGGATATGAATTGAATCTTTAGGATATGAATTGAATTTTTGGTTTATGTATTGGAATTTTAGTTTATAAATTGAAACTTTAGGATATAAGTTGAACTTTTGTGGATATGAGTTGAACCTTTTTGGATATGAATTGAAATTTTGGTTTATAAATTGAGTATTTTAGGATATGAATTGGACTTTTAGTTTATAAATTAAAATTTTAGTTTAGTTTATATATTGGAATTTTAGTTTATAAATTTAAATTTTAGGATATGAATTGGACTTTTAGTTTATAAATTGAACTTTTAGTTTGGTTTATGTATTGGAATTTTAGGTTATAAATTAAAATTTTAGTTTAGTTTATATATTGGAATTTTAGTTTATAAATTTAAATTTTAGGATATGACTTGAATTTTTGTGGATATGAGTTGAACCATTAGGATATGAATTGAAATTTTGGTTTATGTATTGGAATTTTAGGTTATAAATTAAAATTTTAGGGTATGAGTTGAACTTTGTAGATATGATTTGAACCTTTAGGATATGAATTGAAATTTTGGTTTATGTATTGGAATTTTAGGTTATAAATTAAAATTTTAGGGTATGAGTTGAACTTTGTAGATATGATTTGAACCTTTAGGATATGAATTGAAATTTTGGTTTATGTATTGGAATTTTAGATTATAAATTGAAATTTTAAGTTATGAGTTGAACTTTTGTGAATATGAGTTGAACCTTTAGGATATGAATTGAAATTTTGGTTTATGTATTGGAATTTTAGATTATAAATTGAAATTTTAAGTTATGAGTTGAACTTTTGTGAATATGAGTTGAACCTTTAGGATATGAATTGAAGTTTTGGTTTATAAATTGAGTATTTTAGGATATGAATTGGACTTTTATTTTATAAATTGAACTTTTAGTTTGGTTTATGTATTGGAATTTTTGTTTATAAAATTGAAATTTTAGGATATGAATTGGACTTTTAATTTATAAATTAAACTTTTAGTTTGGTTTATGTATTGGAATTTTAGTTTATAAATTGAAATTTTAGGATATGACTTGAATTTTTGTGGATATGAGTTGAACCATTAGGATATGAATTGAAATTTTGGTTTATGTATTGGAATTTAGATTGTGGGAGGATTTTGTAGAAGGTGTTGATGACTTTATTAGACATGCAATGGAATTTCCACCAAGAATAAATAAGACACGGTACCTGGCAGAGTGTGCCTTTAATTGCTCTTCTCATTAGCGACAATGACGATAAGAACGCAATGGCATGTGTTTCATTTAGTGATGGTGTAGGTATAAATTTAACATTTCCTAAGTAGATAAAAGAAGAGGTTATAGAGGAATTCTATACTTCATTTTCCAAGAGGAAAAGAAGTTTAATTGAGAGTGACAAGGTTGATGGTGATGGAATGTGTTCCGTTGGTCATGGCATTTTTCTTGGAAGAGCAGGATGCTTCATGTCATGCAGAGTTAAGCTTCCTTCTCTACCAAGAAAAATATTTTATCTTTAATTATTTTTATTAGCATTTCCATACTTTTGTCACTCAAATTATTGTCTGAATCCAAAGAAATATATCACCAATCCCATTAAGCTTGTACGGATCAGACTTGGAAGAAAGTTGAGAATAAAATTTCCTTTCGTCTTTGTCATCATAGGGTCTTATGATCCCCGTTTTATGGGAACTGCCACGACCAACGGAAAATATTCCATCACCATCAACCTTGTCACTATCAATCAAACTTCTTTTCCTCTTGCAAAATGAAGTAGAGAATTCCTCTATAACCTCTTTTATCTACTTAAGAAATGTTAAATCCTACCTACACCATCACTATTTGAAACACATATCGTTTCCTTCTCATCATCATTGTCGCTAATGAGAACAACAGTTTATCAAAGACACACCCTATCAGGTACTGTATCCAAGTTATTCTCTGTATCCAAGTTCATCCCGAGTAATAGTACCACGAGAATAATCACCAAAGCTACCAGACATCTTTATGATGCTAATGAAGCAAGATGAGTTATTCAATGAAACTCGTATTTTAAAGAAGAACAAAGAGACTGATTCAGAAAGGTGGGTCGAGGGTCGAACCTCGACTATACATGTAAGTTTTTTTACTTTTCATTAAGTATTTTGATTTACTTTTATATAAATTTTGAAATACTAATTCAATATAATTTTTCTTATAGGTTCGCTTCACAGCTGATGTGGGGGAATTCATATGCAGTCATCCACCTAATGAATCGGGCGAGGCAATCCAACTTTCGGACGAGAATGATGAAAGAACACTCCTTGAGTACTTTATATACTATGAACTAGACAATAGAACTAGTTTTCGAATGGGCTTGTAATAAGCGTTAACTTAGTTTTGTTAGCTTAATGTGTTAGTTCTATTGAACTTTACACTTTGTTGCTTTTAATTGTTGTTGTTGTTGTTGGCATAAAATGCCTGTTTAGGATGCTTGGTAAGCTGGCAGGTGGTGTAGCTGCCAAAACAGGCAGTTTCTGCCAAGAATATACCAAGAAAAGCGACTAATTTTGGTCTTTATTCAGTCGCTTTTTACTTAAAAAAACAATTTTCTGGGCAATAGCGACCAACCTTGGTCGCCATTTAACCCATATTTCTCGAAAGTTGACCACCTTTGGTCGCTATTCAATTTTAAAAAAAAAATTTCTGGAAATATGGTGACCAAAGTTGGTCGCTTATAATTAAAAAAAATTAATTCTTGCAATTGGCGACCAATTTTGGTCGCTTATTTTAAAAAATATATATATAAATTTATAATAGAGCGACCAACTTTGGTCTCTATTTTCCAGATTTTAAAATACAATATTTTCCTTACAGACCAAAGTTGGTCGCTTTTTATGATTAATAATAAATATAAAAAACGTAATTTACATGTCGAGACCAACGTTGGTCGCCAAATTTATATTATTAAAATAATAAAGCGACCAATGTCGGTCGCTACTTTCTTTACAGGAATATTTGGTCCTTTTACCTTAGAGACCAATGTTGGTCGCTAATTAGCGACCAACATTTGGTCCCTAAGGTAAAGGGACCAGCTTGATATCGACCAGATCATTTTGGTCGCTTTTTGGCCAATAAGCGACCAACTTTGGTCCCTTTTTCTGGTCATTTTTTTCTGAATTTCTAGTAGTGTCACCAACTGGTCGTGATGGTACCTAACCATACGGATCCATCTAGATGCTCGACCGGTAGCTGTTGTAGGAAAACTCTGCTAATGGTAGAAACTGATCCCACTGGCTTGCAAATCAATGACACATGCTCTCAACATATCCTCCAAGATCTGAAAAGCTCGCTCGGACTGCCTGTCCGTTTGAGGGCGAAATGTAGTACTCAACTCAACCTGCATACCCAACTCACACCACACAGCTCTTCAAAAATGCGATGTAACTTGAGTGTCTCAATATGAGATGATAGACACACAACACACTATGCAAGCAAACAATTTCTCTAAGGTAAACCCAAGCCAACTACTCAGAAGTGTAAGAAGTCATGACTTGAATGAAATGTGCAGACTCGGTCAGTCAGTCCACAATGACCCATACAACATCAAATCTCCTTAATGTCTGCGGCAACCCAACCACAAAACCCATATTGATATGCTCCCGCTTCCACTTTGATATATCTAACCTTTTATGCAAACCACCTGATCTCTGATGCTCATACTTGACCTGGTGACTGTTCAAACACCATGCAACATTATCAACAATGTCCTTCTTTATCCTTCTCCACCAATGATGTTGCTTCAAATCACGATACATCTTTGTGGCACTTGTGTGAATGGAATACCGCGAACTGTGAACCTCCTCAAGAATCAACTTTCTCAAACCATCCACCTTACGAACAACTATCCGACCCTGAAGTCTCAATACCACATCATCACCGATAGACACCTCCTTGGAACTATCTCACTGCCTCATGTCCTTAAGGACAAGCAAGTGGGGATCATCATACTGGTGCACCTTAATGTGCTCAAACAAAGACAAATGAGACATAACACAAGAAAGTACTCTGCTAGGATCTGCAATATCCAACCTCACAAATCTATTGGCCAAAGCCTGAACATCCATAGTTAACGGCCTCTCCACAGCTGTAAAATATGCCAAACTCCCCATGCTCTCTACTTTCTACTCAAGGCGTCAGCTACCATATTGGCCTTCCGCGGATGATAAATAATGGTGATATCATAATACCAACAACTCCAACTATCTTCGCCTCCTCAAATTCAAATCTTTATGTTTAAATAGATGTTGGAGACTCCGAGTATCTGTATACACCTCAGAAGACATGCCATATAAGTAATTCCTCCAAATCTTGAGTGTGCGTACAATAGCAGCTAACTCCAAATCATGCACCAGATAGTTCTTCTCATGGTACTTCAGCTGGCTCGACGCATAGGAAATTACCCTACCGTCCTGCATCAATACACATCCAAGACCAACCGTCTAAGTATCATAATATATTGCATACGAACCTGACCTTAAGGGAAGTACCAATACCGAAGTCGTAGGCAATGCCATTTTTGAGCTTCTAAAAGCTCTCCTCATACTCATCTGACCATGATCAATAGATGAAGACTTCTCCACAAAGCGGTGATAATACCTAGCCCAGCTTAAGAAGCTCCTTATCTCATTAGTGGTAGAAGATGTGGGGCAACTCTAAACTGTATCAATCATCTTCAAATCCACCTTGATTCCATCATTAGATACCACGTGACCCAAGAATGACACTTAATCCAGCCAAAATTCAAACTTGGATATCATAGCATACAACTTATTCTCCCTCAGAATTCGGAGCACGTTACTCAAATGTTGCTCCTGCTCTTTAGCACTACGGGACTACACCAAGATATCATCAATAAACACAATGATAAAAGATCCAAACACTATTGGAGCACATTGTTTATCAAATGCACGAAGGTTGATAGGGTATTAGTCAAACCAAAATACATCACCAAAATCTCATAGTGCCCGAGTTCTTAGAGGCGTCTTAGCAATTTCCGGAACCCTAATCTTCGATTGGTGACACTCCAATCTCAAGTCAATCTTTGAGAACACTCTAGCACCCAGAATCTAGTCAATTAAGTAATTAAGGCGAGGCAATGGATACTTGTTCTTGATGTTAACCTTGTCCAATTGCCTGAAGGCAATACACATCTTCATGGACCCAGCCTTCTTCTTAACAATCGACAGCGACTCACGACATAGTGACACTAGGCCTAATGAACCCCTTATCGAGCCCTATTTTAACTGTTCTTTCAATTCCTTCAACTCTACTTGAGCCACGTGATACGGTGGAATAGATATGGTTTGAGTACCGGCACCAAGTCTATACTAAAATAAATATCCCTATCGGGTGGCATGCCAAGTAGGTTAGCTGGAAACGCATCTAGAAATTCCCTCACTATAGGAACCGACTCAATAGTAGGTGTATTAACACCAACATCCCTCACAAAGGCTAAGTATGAGAACAACCCTTTCTCAACCACCCGCTAAGCCTTCCGTAATGAAACCACCATACTATAAGTATACTCAAGAGAACCCTTCCATTCCAACCTTGGCAACCCCGACATAGCCAACAAGGTCTTAGCGTGACAATCAAGAATAGCATGGTACAAATATAACCAATCCATACCCAAGATCACATAAAAATCCACCATACTAAGCAACAAGATATCAACACTAGTCTCATAGCCCCCAATAGTAACTAAACAAGATTGATATACACGATTCACCATAATAGAGTCACCAACAGGTGTAGATACATGAACATGAATATCAAGAGAACTATGGGGTAAATCAAAATATGATGCAAAGTATGATGACACATATGAATATGTAGAACCAGGTTCAAATAGAACTGATGTATCTTTGTGATAGACCAAAACAATACCTATAGTAACAACATAAGAAGCCTACGCCTCGGGTCTACTGCGAAATGCATAACAGCGGGTCTGACCTCCAACCGACTGACCCCTGCCTCTAGGACGAACTATGAATGCCTTGGCTCCTCCTCTAGCTAGTAGGCCTAGTGGTGTAACAATTGGGAAGTGGAGTCATTGCCTGAGAACTCTATTGTGATGTGTCTCTACCATGTCTAGGGAAATCCCTCCTTATATTACCTACCTCTCCATACTCAAAAAAAACCTCAAGCTGAGAATGGCTACTAAATATGAGGCTGCCTCTAAGAACCCGAGTACCTACTAGAAAAACCCTAGCCTAAAGAAGCACGGTAGGAGTTCGGTGCTGGTATTGCACTGAATGATGACTAAATTGGAGCACCACGAATGGGCTGATAAGCTAAAGGAGTTGTCCTGCTAGGATGGACTCTCCCAAAATGATCCATACCTTTAGACGAGGTATCATTAAAACCGTAAGATATCATAGCTTCTTGCCCCACACCACCATACTCCCCCAACTCTGGCTCTAAATGTGCTCAATCATGAAAGGTAAGTCTCCTGCCTAGAGAAATATAGTACCCGTCTTCTAGCTCCCTGGCCATAGCAATCATGATAACAAAATCCAACCCCTCAATGAACCTCATCATCTTCTCAATCTCAGCGGGGATCTGAAAAAATGCATGACGGGATAGCTTGAACTGATACTTGGTCACTGATATACGACCCTACTTGAGGTGCTTGAACTGACCCCAGAACTCCCTCTTTGTTGGGGGGAACAAACTTCTCTAAGAAGAGATGTGAAAACTGACTCCATGTGAGTGGAAGTGACCCTGCTGGCCTGCTACACTCATATGACTGCCACTACCTCTTGGCTGGCCCCTGAAGTTAAATAGTAGTGAATGCAACCCTATTGGACTCCACCAAACCAAGATTTCGCAGAATATACTAACAACCATCTTAGAAATCCTGTACTAAAGTATCACCATCATAACATGGAGGACCTATCTTCCTGAACCGACCAAACCTCTTCTGCTCCTCCTCCAGTACCAGTCTAACTACAACCATGGGAGGAGGTTCCCCAACTTGAACTACTACTGACGTCTGATAACCAGCCGTAACCTATTTAGGAGTGTGAGTAGCGAGAATTTGTGCCCATCCCCTAGCCTGAGAAGTAGTCGGTGCCACAGAAGGTGCCCTAGTTTGTTCTAGACCCTCCACAATACCAACTAAACAAACAAGGGCATCCTGAAGTACTTGTGTTGCAATAAACCCCTTCGAGACCTGATCTAGTCCAACTAACTCACCCTGATTAAACATATGATCCTTAACCGGAGCTACTGTAGGCTCCACGGTGACTGCTCTAGTAGTGGCTTTAACTGCAATGCGGCCTCCACCCCTGCCTCTTCTTTTACCACGGCCTCTCACTGCCCTAGCTTGAGGGATATGTGTCTGTCCAATTGCTCCTGATGAACGTGTTCTCACCATCTTCGAGAGAGTAAAAACAGAAGGAATATGGAACAATAAAATCGCATGATAAAGAATGAAAGAATGGTAATTTACTAACATCATATAGCCTCTTGGAGATAAGTACAGATGTCTCCATACCAATCCACAAGACTCTACTAGACCTGCTCGTGACTCGTGAGACCGACACAACCTAGAGCTCTGATACAAACTTGGTAGGATCCAAAATCCCACCTCAAGGTTGTAATAGCGCCTAGCCAAACTTGTTGAGCAAGTCAACTAACAAATAACAAATAAAGTCTATTTTAATTATTTAACAGTGATATATATATAATCATTAAAGAGGTTAGTCTCAAAACAATAATAAAATCTGATAAAACCCAAACACGTCCTAAACACGGACAACACAGTACATCTCCAAGACTAGGTGGCACAAGTACACGAGCAAACTATATAAATGCGATCAAATATGTATACATGTCAAGTTTTATGAAATAGAAATAGACAGAAACGATAAAAAAGACAGGGACTCGGGGACTGCGAATTAGATCCATGAAGTATAGCATACCCTAAATCTCCGTGAAATCTCCTATCTCAAATAGGAAGCTCCGCTAGGACCCACCCGAGGATATGCACAAAAATATGTGCAGAAGTATAGTATGAGTACACCACAATCGGTGCCTAGTAAGTATCAAGTTTAACCTCGAAGAAGTAGTAGCGAGGCTAGATGCTTCTAAATACTTACCGCATAAGTATAACAACCTAATTAATTACTGTAGTAGTAAATAACATCATGAATAACAAGAGTCACATATATAAATAGTTGAAAAGTATTAAGCATGCTTTCTTGAATCGAAATAACCATAACGGTGCTCAAATATCGAAATAAAAGATGGCATGCGCAAATAGCGGAGCCGGGATTCCCAATTAGTATATAAGGATGTCATATAACAATTAACAGTTAAGTAAATATTTTAGAATGAGTCAATAATAATAATGCATTCTCAACTGGTGCAAGATCCATGTAACCTGATACACAATCCATGTATCAACATAACCTGATATACATGTATCGACCCGGTACAAAATCCATGTACCGACCATGCTCACAGGGCCCAAAGTAACATGGGTTATCACCTGATTCCAGAGAGATGGATCCAAATCCAAGAGAAAAGAGGGGTATAATAGTATCTCTGATAAATCAAGATCCGATCATTATATACAATGTGACACAACTGCATCTCCTCCGCACGCTTACCCTAGATGCCAAAATCCTCAGTTCAAATCACATATTCGTTCTTCAAAATGTATGTATATACCTAATAATTATAGATAAAAGGTGAACAAGGATTTAATAATATCATGCAGATATATGCTCATGAAATTTCTATGTGACTACGAATAATTATGCAATTTAACCTATCAAGAACAAGTTCTCATGCCTTCAAAATTGAATTATATGCCTAAGAATGATTTCTAATATTAATAAGAGAGCAAACGTAGTTAAATAAGTCATATAATCATGAATCAAACAAGCACAAAGTCAAAACAAACCATAAAATATTCCAATTCTACCCCTGATCACGATATAAACGTCAACAAATCCATAAAAATTGAACTCAAATGATAAAGGTAAAATATTTAATCAAATACACAAAGTCAACCAAAACGTCAATCCGAGTTCGCCTTCTAGTACCCAGCAAAATTCACAAATTCCAAACACTTACTCCAACTGGAGTCCAAATATACAGGTTTCATCCAAAATCAACTCCAAATTGGGGTTCAAGTCTCAATTATTCACTTTCCAAAAGTTTTAACAAAAATTCCCAATTTCACTTTAAAATCCAAGAATTTACGTGTAGAAATCTTTGAAAATCATGCTATGAAATCCAAGAATTTACGTGTAGAAATCTTTGAAAATCATGCTATGAAGTCAAATCTAAGTGTAGGTTGCTTACCTCTAATGATATAGTGAAATCGCTCTTCAAAATGTCGCACTCTGGAAGTCTATGGTTCAAAATATGATAATTTAAGTGAAATCCCAAAATTTCCATCTTAAATACTCTACCCAGGAATGCCCTTCGCCAACACGACACGTGATTCGCTTTCGCAAAACACAAACCAACTTTTCCAGGAAAACCTCATTCACTAACGCGAAGGCCAAAGGCCTCCTCTCCTTCACGAACATGCCCAGCAGCCTCGTGAATGCGATGAGAAAATACCACAACACCCAAAACCTTCATCGCAAACGTGATGCTTCTATGCAAACCTGAAGGACATTAGACACCAGCAAATATATTATGTCCAAAACTCATGAAAACGGTCTAAAACCATCCGAAACACATTTGAGCCCCCGAGGACCTCATCAAATCATACCAGCAAGTCCCAAGAATCAACGATCAAAATACATGTCAAGCTTCTCTTAAGTTCATTAGCTTCCAACTTTCAAACCAAACGTCTAATCCAAGCCTAACCAATTCGGATTAAACGCAAACTTTGCACATAATTCCCAAATGACATAACGAACCTATTACAACTCCCAGAATCAATATCTGAATATGATAACCTTAATGTCAACTCCTTGTCAAACTTACAACCATTTAAAACTTTCAAATTTATAACTTCCATAAATGATTCTAAGTGATTCAAATCACTCCCGAACCTCCTCGAAGCCAAAACAGCTACCCCCGCAAATCACAAAAAAACAAACACATATACAGAAAGTATTAAATAGGGAAATGTAGCTCAAATGCACAAAATGACCAGCCGGGTCGTTACAACATGACTACGTGAGCTATTATTTATTCTAGAAATCATTCTAGGCTTTGTACTAATCTATTGAGACATGATAGGGCCATTTTTTCCATGTTGAGATATTTGCCTTAGCTTTTGTCATATTTTTGCAGTCATAATATTACATATATATGTTATATATTTGAATCTCTACATTTTATTATATTTTATCTCAGATGAGTTGGTGTCTCTTACACCCTGTACTTTCATGCTAGAATGAGTTTTAATTGAATCAATATAAGCTAGATATCTCAAGGACCTTTACAAAGATAATAATGGGTTAAAACAAATGTTAAGGAAGTATCATGAGGGTTGGAGGTTAAACGAATCAAAGATCTTATAACCCATATTTTTGGGATAAAATAGGAGTGCATAATACCCTAAGAAGGTTATATTTTAAGTTAATTAAATCATTTAATATTATTATGCAGTTTTAAATTCAATCAAGTTGTAAAACAAAAGATGGAAAAACTTGTCGCAAGTTACATTCATAATTTTACTGAAATTTGGGTCTAATTTCACTAAGCTTTTCTCTCAATATCCTTGGAGTTATGGGGCTCTATACTCACAAAATTGAAAATCTACGAGTCTAGTTTCGAACACATTAAATCTTTCATCGGTAAAACGTCGGAGTAGAGAGATATTCGTATTTTCATGACGCTGCACAAGCAGCTCCCTTTGGGGCCCACAAAGTCGGTGGAAGCTTTTCTTGTTATATAATGGTGGAATTCATATACAAGTCTCATTTTCGACCAAACCAAGCCTCCAAGAACCTATGAACTCTCTAATAATATCCTAAAGTTTCATACACAAATCCAAGGCCAAGCCACCTAAGTTATTCATTAAAAGTGTTGTAGAAATGATGGAGATCACTTATATGATGTTGTTGATGAGTTGTGAGTTATTTGAAGTTGAAGAAGAGTTTTTCTTGGAGTTTTTATTGATGTTTAAAGGTAAGTTCCTCTTCTACTACATATTGTTTATCATATCTAAGCCTAGCTAGGTTGTTTTGTTGAGATGTTGCAAGATAGCACTTGAAAGTTGCTTGTGATGTTCTTGAAATGTGTTAGGCCGTGTGATATTGTTTTTATGATGGATATAAGGCTGGAAATTGTATGAATGTGGTTGTTAGTATATTGTACATGCTGTATGATTAATCATGTTAGTTGTTATAAGTTATAAGTTGAAAAGTAGATGATGAAAGCAACTTGTTGAATATATTGTATAACATGTCGAGATTATTCTTGGTATGTATAGTTTCTGAAGGTGTTGTTGAGTTATATTTATGAATATATGAGGTATTACAAGGTAAAACCCCTCTTCCTCTCTATGTATATAGACATGTTGATGTTGTAGTTATACTTAGTCGTTTTAAGATGCAAGTAATAAACGAATGGTGTATTTGAGTCGTTTGTTGTGTTGTGTCAATATGTTTAGCTAGTTTAGCAGTTTAAAGTGGATGGAAATGTTGGTGTATATGTATTCTTGTGGTGGTTGGTGGTGGTGCAAGTATTAAAAAGGGGTTAGGGGAAATTGATGTCATAGAATAATGTTAGAGTGTTATTTATGTTCGATGGTTACTTAGTACGTTCCATTATGTTGATAGTAGTATTATTTACTTGGTATATCTTGACTGGTAAAAGGAACTGATTTATACATCGCCATGGAAAAATTGGCTTAGAGGTATGTAAGTCTTTCCCTTTCTTCTTCCAGCATAATTCTGTAGTGATGTCATCCCTATAAGAGGTTCAAAGGGACGAGGCCTAGCATATGTTCTATATAGATGGGTTAAGACCCTCTAATAGTTCAAAAGTGAATGTATCAATGAAATGAGTTATTCGTAGTTATAATCCATGAATAATCCCTAGAAATGAGCAGAGACCTCGGGGAACTTATTTTGAGTCTATAGCGAGAAGTATAGTCTTCGTTTGATGGTTAATTATAAAAGGCTCACAAGTAGAAATCAAGTATAAGACCTATGACCTAAAGCAATTGACGAAGTATAGTGAAGCTTATGTAGCTACAATGGACCCCCTAATACTAATAAGAGCGAGATATAAATTAAGAGACGTGATAAGGTTCTTATCAAGAACCTCCTCATAAACATAAAGATATAGAATGAGCGATCTAAAAAATGAAGAATAGTACATAAGTAGAAGATCGTAAGGTCACATAAGTTGTGAAACGCATTGTACTACCTAACTAGAATAATCATGCGCATGCGAAAAGGGTAATGAAATTCCCTACGTTAAAGGAACTAGAGATTGAGTTAACGAATGCGATGAGTCGCTTTAAAGAATATGAAATACGAGCCCTACGATGTACCAAATGAAATGGTAAAGATAAGATTATACGAATCTCAAAATTTAATAGTATGTCATGACGGATGTATAAATTTGAGAATAGTTATAGTTTCCTTAAAGCTAATGAGTCGGGGTTACGAGTTGCTGAATACGAACTAAGAGTTATCAAAAGTACTAGAAGAAGTTAGACACGATTACCTAGCTTGTAAGATATTGATTGTTGAATGATGTTGTATTGTTATTTGCATAAGTATGTTCCCTACCGACGGTCTATGAAAGCATAAGTGTATATTAAAGGTTAACCTATGGATGATCTATGAAAGCATAGGTGAATATTAAAGGTTAACCTATGGACGATCTATGAAATGCATAGGTAAGATAAGGTTGGATATGGAAGGTCCCATGTGTACGCATAGTCTGACCCAAATATTGTGAGTCGTACGGACAATTTTCTTTGCTACGCGTACGTGCCACCAGATAGTAATGTTGTAGTGTGCCTTAAGGACGATCTACCTTGCTACGCTTAAGAGCCACTTTGTATTTGATAATAAGTAACAATGATGATGTACAAAGAGATCACTAAGAAAGGGTTGAAAGAAATAGTTGAGAATATTATGATAGGTTGAGTAGTTCAATCACAGAGAAGGGCAAAGTGGTCCAAGTGATAGCAATCTAGTAAGCCGCTCTAGAGTACGTGGTGTTGACGATCAATTTTGACCCTCATTTTTAAAATTAATTTATTTATACTTGATTATTTACAATAAATTTATTAAAAATATTTTCTAATCAATAATACCTATTTTTCATAAAATTAGTAATTAATAGTGCTGAAATTTGTATTTAAGTATTATATAATTACAAAACGTGTCATACTTACTATTTTTAGAGTATTAATATAAACTTTATATACATTACATATATTTTATAAATATTTTAATAAGTTATTCCTTAATTTCTAGATAATTAGCCTACTATTTCAGTAATTCGACATTGAGGTCATAATTTGGAAAGTAAAGTATTTTTATAAATAATTAATTAATTACAGTAATTAGTAGTGTATTTGATGATTAAAATTTCTACTACATTTATTGAAATTATTTAAGTTCATTTAAATTAATTATGAAAGGTCTAAAAAACAAAAAGGCTACAATTCCAATTTCCAAAATAAATGCAAAGTGGCTACTCTTTAAATCATTCCTAGCCGAATACTCGTGCCCAATCCGTACCTGACCCAGTCCAAACATCCTATCTCATTCTACCTTGGCAATCCACCTATATCTCCAAGAACCAATCAGAGATTGCCACATCACCGTCCCAATTCACTTACAAAAGAAGCACAATGGATCCAAACTGTCCATCCTATGGATCAACACCTCTAAGTTTATCTTTGTTTTTCCTTTAATTTTAAATACCCCATCAGATTCATCTCAGGTGTCAAAACTTAAGAGATCCAAACTTAAATACATCTGGGTCATGTATTTTGACATTTTTAATTGTTAAAGCCTGAATTATCAGGGTCATTGATCTATCTCTCTCACCCGTCTTAACACCAGAGACGACCTAAACATACCCAAACCCTAAAATCAATTCCCTGTTGTCCCAACCTCCCCTTTTTCCTTTCCTCTCTTAGTTCACTCTAACACCAGCCTCTAATCAATCAAAAACATTGCACCAATATGTGCAAGGTCACAAGTCGAACAGAAAATCATTGCATTTGTCTCCCATATCCGTGATTCTCACTAATTTCCTTCCCCATTTCATCAATCAAAATAAAAAAGCCCCAAATCCGAACCCTAGCTTAAAAATGAAACTTCAAGTCTTCGGATTTCTCTTGTATTCTATCAAATTAGAGAATGAATAAATATTTCTCAAAGCCTTATCATAAGTATTTGAGGTCCAGAGGTCAACTGAAATGACCACATTGGTTCTTTACCCAATAGGTTTTTCCATCAACGGTCGCATCCTCTCTCCTCAGGTAAAACTCTCATTGTTTTTCCCCTCTATTCATTTCTTATTTCTCTCATCTTTGCTTGCATCATTTGGTAGTCGTCACTCTCCACTACCATGGTTTGAATATGAAAAAACCCAAAGGTTTTAAAGTACTACAATGTAAGGCCCCATAAAAGTTTTCCTAAGAACACGAATTTTGTGGTGCTGAAGTAGGCGAAGGAGTTAACGGTAGTAGAAGGCTCGCCGCGGTTTGAACTTTTTTGATTGATCAGTGCGTTAGAAAGATAAAGGAAAATATTTTGCAGAAAAGAAATTTTTGCGGCCCACTATGCAGCCGCAAAATCACTCTGCAGATCGTAGAATGGCCGCAGAGTGAGGCAGTCATTTGGGCCATTAGTGAGGTAATTCATGGGGGTGAGGGTGATTACTTTGCGTGCATGTGTTCCTAAGGTATGTTGGGGGAGTTGTAAATCAAAGATAGAAAAGAATGGGGAATGGGTTGGTGTAATCTTTTATAAAAGGGGCCATGAAACCTTAATAAACACATAGTGTTTGATAGAATTCTCAAGTGAGCTAGAATTACGTTCGTTTTCCTAATTTTGGGTTCAACTTCTGCTATATTTCTAATATAGATTGAAGTTCCTAATTTCGGAAAATCTTAAATTTTTAAGAGGCTCAATTGAGGTATGTATGGCTAAACCCCCTTCTTGTTAGAATCGGAACCCTTTGTGTTCGTGAAAATTGGTGTAAGTCCCCAAATTGATCATACTAAAATTTACTATCCCAAATGTGTTGTGTTGAATGATGTATGTTTGATAATTGTACTAAATACTTTTCATGACATTTTGCCCTTCGAGGTTATGTTAAAAAATGTGGAATATATGTTAAGAAAGGTTAAGACTTAATGTGATAAATTGAATAAAGGTTGTTATGTCAATTTGTATGAAAGACCTCTATGTTCTTAGGATTTTATAAGTCTTTCCCTTATGTGTACAAATGCCTTACATGATAGGCCTTATTGTTGCTGATGATAATGTTATTGAATGTGTAAAAAGGGAAACTTGAATTGTAAATATGGCCAAGTGCCAAGAACGACTTAGTAAATGAGGTCACTCATGTGTCGTGCCAATGTATCGAAAGATAGGAAAGAAATGTGAAGTGAGATGATTGATTGAAAAGATGATGTCTCAAATGAGATGGCCTAACCGATCGGGCCGTGATCAGACGCCATGCCGCACACATGGTAGTAATTGTGCTGGAAATGATGATTGAAATTGTGGATATGGTTGATTTCTCAAATAAAATGACCTAGCCGATCGGGTCGAGATCGGACTCCGTGTAAGAATACGGTGGCATTGTAGATTCTGGCACATGGCACTAAAGATTAACAACCGTAATGACCCGGCCGATCGTTTCGAGAGTTATAGCCCTATTTCCCCCATTTCTGCTTCTTTTTGTGTTGTTCAGCTATATTATGATATGTCGGGTTAGTTGGTTCGCATCCGGAGTGGTTTCGAAGTGAATTGAGACACTTAGTCTCTTTATTAGAAGCTTAAGTTGGAAAAGTCAACAGAATGTTGACTTATATGTAAACGATATCAGATTTGAAATTTTATTGTTTCGATAGCTCTGTTAGGTTATTTTGGACTTAGGAGCGCGTCCGGAATGTGATTTGGAGGTCCGTAGTGGAATTAGGCTTGAATTGGCGAAAATTAAAAATTTGGCGAATTTGGTCGGCAGTCGAAAGTTTGAAATCAGGGTTCGAATGGACTTTGGGAAGTTGGAGTAGGTTCATGGTGTCATTTTTGACGTGTGTGTAAAATTTGAGGTCATTCGGACGTTATTTGATAGGTTTCGGCGTCGTTTGCGGAATTTAGAAGTTTAGAAGTTCTTAGGCTTGAAAATCCAAGGGTAATTTGGTGTTTTGATGTTGTTTTGAGTGATTTTAATGTTAGACTAAGTTCGTATGATGTTATGGGACGTGTTGGTATGTTTGGTTGAGGTCCCGAGGGCCCCGGGGTGATTCCGGGTGGTTAACGGAAGGTTTGGAACTTGAAAAATCCAGCTGAAGCTGCTGGTTCTCCGCAGGTGGGAGCCCGCATGAGCGACTAAGGAGCCACATATGCAGCCATGGAGGAACTGGGCAGGAACCGCAGGTGCGAAGGTATTCTCGCACCTGCGAGAGTCGCAGATGCGGGCAGGCATGTGCAGGTGCGAGAGGGAATCTGCAGGTGCGAGGTAGTTTCCGCACCTGTGATGATTGCAGATGTGGTTGAGAGTCGCAAAAGCGGTCCAGGGGTTTTAAGTAACTTTCCCCAGAAGCAGAGTTTGGTCCGCAGATGCAGCATCGCAGAAGCAACAAAAGGGACCGCATGTGCGGTTTCACTAGGCAGAATGTATAATTAAAGGACTTCGAGATTTTTCCTCATTTTCCACAATTTTGAACTCGGACTTTGGAGCTTTTGAGGTGATTTTTGAAGGAAATCCAAGGCTATTCACTGATTTATGTCCCTTAAGCCTCATTATCCTTAGCTATGGTGTTTTCCCGTTGATTTATCACCTAATTAGTAGGGTTTTGAAGTGAAAATTGGGGGTTAGGGCTTGGGATTTTGGAGAGTGGATTTTGGGGATTTGAGAGAACAAATGATGTCGGATTTTGATGAATTTAGTATGGTTAGACTCGTGAGTGAATGGGCTTTCAGGTTTTGTGACTTTTGTCAGATTTCGAGACGTGGTCCTGGGGGCGGGTTTTGAGTCTAATTTATTAGTTTTTCTTGTGGAATTGATTCCTTTAGCATATATTAATGGTATTGTACTACTTGTGGCTAGATTCGGGACATTTGGAGGCTGAATCGAGAGTTAAGGCCATTGTAAAGTAGGAATTTGCTCGGATTGAGGTAAGTAACAGTCTTAAATCTGGTCTTGAGGGTATGAAACCCCAAGAAATTCATATGATGTGGATATTTATAGGTGACGCGCATGCTAGGTGGCGGGCATGGGAGCGTGCACCGTGTGGGATTGAGACTTGGTCCATCCCTGGAGACTGTAAAGTCGAATAGCCTATTATTATTGCTTGTTCATATTGTTTATGAGTTATTGACTGTCTTACATGTTAGAAAACATGCTTAGGCTATATGATAACACTGTTGGGACCAGCAGTGGTCCTGAACTTGTTGAATTGACTGCTAAATTGTTGTCTTGTACTCAGTCACCATTTTACTTATGCATTATATCTCAGCTCTCTCTCATCTCTTGATTAATACTTGTTGTATTCTCTATTTGGGCTGTTTATTGTGATATTTAGTGAGGCTGGAGAGGCTAGTGACTGAGATAGGGCCTGAAAAGTTGTGTGAGATATATTGGATCGGGCTGCACGCCGTAGCAATATTGGATCGGGTTGCACAACGCAACAAGCCTTCGGACCATATATCGGATTGGGTTGCACACCGCAGAAATATATGGATCAGGCTGCACGCCGTAACAGTATTGGGTCGGGCTGCACGACGCAGCAATTTAGCGCTTAGGTTGTAGGAGCCTTTCTGGAGTCTATACACCCCAAGTGAGCGCAGGTACCTTTGATTGTGAGTATTGAGGCTGAGAGCTGAGTGATTGAGTTATTGAGATAGATGGGTGACAGTAGCCCTGTGAGGTTGTACTTGATCTTATTTGTTGTTGTACTTCGTTGCTAATTTTTATTATTGTGAAATTTTCTAGAGGGCTTATATTGTGTTTGTCACGCCCCAAACCTGGGGAGGCGTGGCTGGCACCCGGTGCCGTGCTGGCCCGAGTGAACCACTCTGTAACTCACTATCGCTTGACCAAAACTAGAACATACATAGGTCGAGTTAGCTGGACTCATTCCTTATGTAACTATCATGGGCCCACATGGCCACAATTCATAATGTTCAACTTGTAAGTGGGAAAATACTGTATCACTAAACTTTTTTTTTTCTTAAAACATAAATACATATGGGCCGTCAAGGCCTCTGACATACTATACAAAGTGAACCTCTGTCTACAAAGCCTTTAAGATTATTTGACATCAAATGGGACAGGGTACCGGCCTACCCATGAGTCTGTAGCAAAACTCTGACACGATGACTCATAGACTCGGCTGCACTCCGAATGAGGTGGAGTCTTACCTATCCTTCGCTGAATGTCAATCTCATCTACTTTGAAGGCTTGTCAAACTGATTATCCATACCTGCAGGCATGAATGCAGCGTCCCCAACAAAAGAGACGTCAGTACGAATAATGTACTGAGTATGTAAGGAAAAACTGAAACATAACAGTAAGTCAACATTAATTAAGGACATAGAAGAAACATGGAGTAAATGACTCAACCTGTAAGTCTGGATTGCTGTGTAAATCATGTATAATGTCATGCATATGCATATAAATGTCATGTAATGCATAGGTATGTACGTACATAACATCATCAAGCCTCTGAGGGCATCCCATCATATCATCTCAGCCAATGTGGGCAAAATCATCACCGTATACCAGCTGATCAGGTGGTGGTGCGTATATAACGTCGTAACCTTTTTCCCGTATCCCATATAAATATAATATACATATATATGCGTATATAACGCCATCTAGTCATGGATCAATGTACATGTATAAATGCATGAAATACATAAGAAATACGTTAATAAGATTTTCTCGGAATGCCATAAAAATCAATATGCCTTTCGGATAAACTTTATCAAATACGTATTTTTCTGAGACCCATGAACAGAAAATAATAATAATTCACATGGGGAATCAAGAGTATAGACACCCCTAGTATTTCTATGAATAAAGTAATTTATGAAAATCGTGTGTTTGCTCTTCTGTATACTTTGGATCATGCCAAAAAGAAAGAAGGGATGACCTTAACATACATGGAGTAGGGAAAACTCTGTATAATACCTTTGGAGAAGATTACACCGTACTCCTATAGAACCGCAAAAATTGGATGGACTTTAGCTTTTGTCCTTGTAGTATTGAACTAGAAAATACATAGGTTTCTTGCTTTTGAATTAAGAAACGAAAGATGGACATAAGATGGACTTTAGTTTCTGTTCTTAGAATCAATTGGAACTAGGAAAATGGTATATATGGTTCTTACTTGCATTATGAACGTTTTTTCCTTCTTTTTTGTCCAAATGAAAATCTCTTCCTCAAATTAGGAATGGCAGATCAACATACTGGAATAATTTGGCATCAAAGTGATTCTATGAGTTATTTTTAGTAAGACTACCCAGTAACTTGAATACTTACACACAAAATGAAAGAATGAGATAAGACTTATAATAAGTCTTTACTTATTAATTCCAAATAAATCCTAGATAGCCACCAAGGACTATATGACTACTTAGTCATTCTTTAGATTTGTGGCTTGTTGCCACGTTTTTGGGGGTGTATTTTATAAATTTTTATCCACTTATTAGTTAATTGGGTAATGTCTCATTACCCGATAATTAACCAATTACCCGTATAATTAAGAAATATCTCAAATTACTTAAAATACTACTCACTTTTAAGACACGTTATATGTCATACTATAATATACTTTTCTATCATGGTCATGTGGTACCATATAAAATAAATACATACATTATTATTTTATTAAAGTATCCATGTAAAAATAGTAATAAAATTAACTATTAAACTATACTTATACATTCAAATACAGTAACATAGTCGTTGTAAACATACAATTACATCAAACAATATCACTATTAATCAATATAACTATTAATACTATAACTATCCAAATGATAACTATTTTTGTATATAGCTTTAAATATACATGTTTATCATACAAAGAATGCTTTCATGTCTATTTTAACATTTTATATCACCATGTGCTACCGTTGCTTCAATTCACATTAAATATTACAATCTTTATTTTAACTATGTTAACATTTTTGTTTATCATTCTAATACTAATTAAATGCATGTCATTTCATTCCAAATGTATTCCATTTATTTCTAATTGTTAACTTTTAATATTATATAAATATTCATTGTAAAAATACATATATTTTCTCAACTTATAATTTTTCTAATCTCATATAAAGAGTAAAAATTCTCGTACGCTTAATTTTTAAAATGGTAAAAATATAGCCTTCTTTTCTTGTGAGAAAATAATTTATATCTTTACAATAAAGAAAATCTCATAAACTTTCTTATATTATGTGTATAATATAAAGCATTTTTTAAAGTAGTAATATTAATAACTATATAAAATCATACTTTTAAAATATTTTCTACAATAAATGTTCCACCCAAAATAAATACCATATCAAAATGTATCTAACGGTATTAATGTTGTTAAACTTACGGAGTCTTATAACAATGTCTTAAACCCTCTATAACCTCCTAATAGACATAATCCCTTCGAACTCATGTGAATTTACTACCGCACATCTTAATGCTAAGGTGCGGGATGTAACTGTGTTACCTAAGCTCGAAATGTTTTGATTTAAAACACCAGATTGAAAGCATGCCTATTTTCTTTGCTAAAATTACTTAAATGAACTGTATTTTGTGTAGTTTGTCACTGCTTCTCAGTTCCTTATTTGATTCTGTTACTTACTGAGTTACTCCCTGCACCTTGTGTGCGGATCCAGGTGTGACCGAACGCGGAGGTCATTGAGCTCGTGCGCAGTTGATTTTCTGGAGATTTACGAGGTAGTTGCTAGCGTTCGCAGACCTTGTGCTCCTTCCTTATTATATTTCTTTCTCAGTATTGATATTTAGACGTATACTATTGTAAGCACTGTCTTTTAGATTTAGAGTCTAGTTGCTTATGACTTGGTGACACCCCGATATTTGGGGCTAGTATTCCGCACTTTGTTTTCTATGTTGAGTTTGTCTTGAGTTTATGAAAGATTCCTGATATGAAAAGTTTTGCATTACTATTTTATTGATTGCTGAAGTATCTTTGGGGAATTCGGCTTACCTAGTACCATCGATAGGCGCCATCACGACACATTAGGTTTTTGGGTCGTGACACCAACCTAATAAGATGAAAATTGATTGAGAAACTTATATGACTCTTACTTGATGTTTTAGTATTGTTTGAAGCTCTTATTGAACTCATGACTATTTTTCCCCTATACTATTGTTCATTTTATTGAGATGGTGTTTTAGCTTTACATACGAGTACTACTCGACAGAACTAATGTCCCTTTTGCCAGAGGCGCTACATCTTTAAATGGATGTAGGTAGTTCCATAGCAGACAGTGTTGATCGCAACTAGTTGTGCATCCTCTTCTCAGTAGTCTTGGTGAGACTCATTTCATCCCGGGGTCATGTATTGTATCCTTTGTGAATATTTTACCACGTTTTGAGGTATCGCCGGGGCCTTGTCACCAGCATTATCATAACTATCTTTTGTATCTTTAGAGGCTCCGTAGATGTTATGTGGGTTGTGTATGGTTGCTAGAAAGGTCAGATGGATTATGTGTGTTTTGGACTCTCGCTCCACTAAATCATAAAGTGTATGTATTTTGGGAACTTAACTATGATGTAGCAAAATGAAGAGAAATGAATTAGTAATTTTTATATGTATGATCTTTCCACTGTTTAACTAACGTAACACGCCTTCTCTTGATCATAAGCGAGTTGGGTAGGAAGTGTCTAACAGGCTTGCTTGACTCGGTCCACTCGGTTGAGCGACGGTCGCTCCCCGAGGTTGGGGCCTGACATATAAATAGGAGCCTTAATGGCTCTCACCTAACAACACCTAACAATCTAAAAGACATCAATACACAACACAGTAGCATTTTAGAATTTTTCAATCGAAGCCTAAGTTCTTAATTGATTTCTAATTTCTCTCTTTTTTGGTTCTGAGTTTACTCATTGATCGAAGTTTAAGTATTTGATTCCTAAACGGCTAAACGAAGTCTATATTTGGTTTGCTTCCCAAAGGAAGGTCAGTGCACATTGACCCTTCCTCTCTTTTAATTGTTCAAGTTAAAGTCATGTTGTTCTTGTTATTCTCTACTGATTATTTTGTTTATAATGTGTTAGTTTGATCATTATTCTTTGACATTGTGTGAACTCATTGTCCTCTAATAATGTGAAACTAGTTTAATGCTAATCGACCACCTTTGTAAACTTAATTAATGCTTCTCTAAGTTGAATAAATCTATGTGATGTTGGGCTCCTGCAGTTAACTAAGAACCTCAATGATCTTCTGCACTTGTCCTGACTTTAGAAATCATGATATTTTTGCTAAATATTTCATGTATGCTCTACTACTCTTGCCTTGATATTTCTTGTTGATCTATATCATGTATTTGGGTCACTTGTTTGATAAAATTAAGACCATCGTAATTATGAAAACTTAAGGACAATTACTGGGTTGTCTTGCAATCAAGGGTGTACCTGTTTTGTTGTTTGAGTTGCCTTATTTTTTCAAATGTGTTTCTGTAATTCTAAGACTTCCTGAAATACCATTGTGAAGGTCTCATGTTAACCTTCATGACTGTGTGATCATATCCGTGAGTTTCACTATTTGAAATATGTTTTGAAGTGAATGAATTAAGTTCTAGTGAATTTCTGCAATTGGTCTTATATGTATTCTGTCAGCTTAGCTTAAGCTATGCCCTTGATTTTCCTTAAGAGCTTTGTATCTGTTGTATCTATGTCTTATCTTTTTGTTATTCCATGCTTCTAACACATCTGAAACTGAAACTTCATCGTGTTAGGACTAATATACTCAACTTGTTTAACTGGACTAATTATCCTGCTATTGGAACAATGGCTAGTATATGTGAAACATTCAATGTTCTGAAATCCTGTTATGAGCCTATTGAACTGATCATATGTTATTTGATACTCTACCATGTCTTATAGTCTTTCAATCTTGTAAGAACATCCCATGTATGTGTTTGGTTGCCCTCTCTTAGAGATTCTGCACTCATTCTTGTTCAAACAAACATTATGATTGCTTGGGCTCTCATATTATTTAGAACTATGTCACCTTATAAAGAAGAAAGTTGAATCTTGATATTCTAAAAGGATTAATCACATAGCATAGGAATATAAGTTAACTGTGATCACTAAAAGAGTTTAAGGGAATCTTCTGATGTTTATATGCCTTATTTGAATACTACATTGTGTCTTTATGAGTATCTTAACTCCTAATAAGCCTAGCATAAATTTTTACTATTCAGGACCAACTATGATGTCCATGTTAGCCTAATCACATGTTTAGTACTTAGTCATGTTGAATATTGTAGTATTAGTTAGAATACAGCATGTACACATTTGAACGTCACTCATTAGGAGTTCTGTACTCATCCATGTCTTAAAGAAAACTGTTTCCTGCATATCATGTTTGTGACTGTTCCCAGATCATTGAAACCTACTAAGTTCATTAAAGCTTACACATAGACTTAGAAGAAACCCTTTTAAATGTCTATCTACCCTGTTTGAATGTAGGATTATATATTTAACTCTTAACCAACCTAGTTAGAATGAAGATCTCTTTAGAGATCACTTGCCAATGTATCTGCTTGCCCCTGTTTTCTTATGAACTTTGAAGTGAATTGTTAACTTTCCCACTTAGTAAGAAGTTTAATATTAGTCTATATGTAGATTTCCAATATATATATATATATATATATATATATATATATATATATATATATATATATATATATATATATATATATATATATATATATATATATTTGATTATAGTTAAATATCTTTCATAAGCATGAGCCTGCTAATTGGATTATTGAGAGTACTACACTTGATAGCTCATATACACCTTTGAACTACATGTTTTACCTATTCTAAGTCCTTATATTCATGTGTTACTGTTTTCTCATTATTTTTTGACAATTATAATTATAATTGATCATGTTTAAGTGCTCTTAAGCTTGATAAGAGTAGATGATATTACTGCATGCTTGTTTGCAAATCATGAGATGTCTAATGATGCTTCGGTGTTCTGGATAGTTATAGAAGTCTACCTCTTCTTGTGTATAGTCACCACTATGGTATTAGGGTTTACATTGAGTGCCTCATTAGCACCTAAACCTGCAGAGAAGATAAAGTGTGAGTATTTAGGGATATTTGGGAGTAGAATTTATTTCTTGGTTGAGATACTCTCCCTGACACAAGTATTGTTGGGTCCTTGAGACCTTTGTGAACTTTAAAGTGCCCGGGATCTAAAGAGTACCTTGGCCATGAACAGAATTCTACCCTAAGCCTCTAATCTACTGACACTTGTTAATCTTTTTAGGTTTAGTGTTCAATGGAAACAAAGACTTCACCATAAATTGTTTTACCATGCATGACTTTATACTAATTTTGCATTCCTGATTACTATTGATTGTTATAATTCATCTTGGGCCTATACGGGTGTTACTTATGTCTATTTATATAGGGCCACATATCTACTAACTTTCTTTTCTTCTTGTACATGTATTTTAATTTGGCATGCTGAGTTCTCAAAGAGCTCATGCACAAGTTCTTTGCCTGAATCTTTTGGAGTCTGAAGTTGTTGTTGTCCGTCTTCGCTATCTATTGGTCTTGACTTCCTTCAAGCCCAAACCCAGAGTCCACCTCTTTCTCCTATCGCTTTAAGTTTATTGCTTGTTCTCATATGCCATATAACACTTATGATATTTGATTGAATACTTTGTTTTATATATTTGAATTATATTATCAACCTAGGCAATCTCTAAAGACGTAGGTAAAGATAAAAGAAACATTGTGACTTAGAAACAATAACTCTAATTTATTAATCATTCCTATTATTCAGTTCTTAACTTTTACTAACAATTTATATAAATTTTGGATCTAAGACGGATTTGTAAGGTCAACCGCATTCTTCTAAAAAAAGGAAGAAACAGACGCGAATCAAAAATGATTTCCAAGGTTGGCTATTTCAATGAAGCAAACACGACTCTTACTCTCCAAATAACCCCCGTTAGATGACAGTAAGTTGACCAAGTAATTTATCAGGGCTCAGGAAGGAATCTACTTTGAGAAAATGATAGGCATGATGGGGCAGAAGTTTCCCGAACTTATTAAAATCGGAGCTTTTTCAGAGGCAGGCATAAAGTCCGGCAAGGTACAATCTATGGCTGCATTGCAAGAAGATAGCAAAGCTATCCAATTGGGTTCAATAGGCAGCGTAACGATGAAAAAGGAAGAGGTATCAGTAATCATTCCCTGTTACCAGTCCAATCCACACCATGGAAACGACTCTTACTCTCCAAATACCCATTCCCCACACCCACCTACTAATGCCCTAGTATACAACACACAACCATACTACAATTCCAAACCTCAATATAACCAACCTCACACCCATAAAAATCAAAATCCACCACAACCATATGGTCCAGTTCAATCTACCACCCATCAAAATCGACCGAACTATGCACCCCAACCCCATCCAAATTTTGGAAAAAAAAGGTCTTAGAAACTACACTTTGATTCCAGAACCTTTGGCTCAACTGTTCGAAATACTGAGGAGGGCATGCTTGATATATTCGATAGAAGGGAGGATTCCTCAGTATCCTTCAAAATATTATGATGCAACCGAACAATGCATCTATCACTCAAACGTACTGGGGCATGATACCGAGGATTGCTTCAAATTGGAAAATGAAATTTAGTCACTGATCAAAACTTGATACATTTAGTGCGCCCCAGCTCTACCTAATATGAATCGTAACCCGTTACTGAATCATCAGAATCAAGGAGCTAATATGATCACCCTGGAATAAAGTATGATTTTAAAGTAACCATCGTCATAATAGGAAACACTAAGGTGGTGAGGGTTCCACCTCGAAGGACTACAATGATCACCATACAGTTAAAACCTATAGTGATGGTCCAGACATATGAGCAACAGTCCACCGCCACTATCACGGATGAAGAGAATCGGGAATACAAGACAATCACATGGACATATCAGCAGAAAGGGAAGGCCAAGATGATGGATTCTGCAATGCCTCATGGAATGACCAGGTCAGGGAGGTGTTACGCTCCTGAGGAAACAAACTAAGAGAATCCAGGAAGGAAACAGATTCAAAAAAGGAATATAAAAAATCCAGTGGGTGAATAATTCTGGAAGAGATGTCAACTAAAGAATACTCCATGGAAGAAAAATTGAAGAAAAGCCATGTGCATATATCGATCATGGATCTTCTGAGGAGTTCTGACCGTCACAAAGACGCCCTAATATAAGTGTTAAGTGGAGTGAGCTTGCCAAGAAACACTACTAGTGAGGTAGTGGCAGCAACCATCGGAAAGATGGTCGAAGCGAATATGATCACCTTGCGAAGAAATAAACTTTCCATAGAGGGCGTGGGTCCCAATAGAGCTTTACACATCACCGTCAAATATGGAGATAAGGTGGTGTCCTGAGTACTTGTTAATGGAGGATCATGAGTCAATAGTTGCTCGCTCTCTACCCTACGAAAGTTGGATATTCATCTGAGAGAAGTAAAAGAAAGTCGTGTGAGGGTAAGAGCTTTCGACGGGTCTTAAAAGGACGTCATTGGGGAAATCAATTTTGCTCTACAAATTGGACCTCTTGAGTTTCCCATATTATTCCAAGTGATGGACATTCATCCACATATAACTTGTTGCAAGGAAGACCTTAGATATATATGGCAGGGGCAATCCCGTCCACCCTCCATCAGTGCATGAAGTTCGAGTGGGGTTGTTAAGAGATTGTAGTCCATGTCGAATGGAGCCGGCCAGCTTATCCGGAACATGCAGTTCCAATTATCGAAGGATTAGACGGGGTCGCATTGCATGCGGTTGAGATCATGCAGACCATAGATATAGAAGAAACCGAGCAAAATCTGCATATGCAGTCATGATGTGCCATAGAATTTCGGCACATTTGATACCAATTACATAGACTTTAGTTCATCTTTCAATGCATTTTGAGTCAATTCTTATGAAGTTTTGGTGTTTTGCAGTGCATGAAGCTTGACTACAATTTTGGGACATTTTCGTCCAATTTTGGCTCCGACTTTTGACCCACTATAATAGATTTACTAGGATTCTTATGAGTCATCTTGTCTAAAAAAGAGACTACAATTGAAGGCATTGAATATTCATTATTTTAGAAGCTTTAGAAGAAAGATTCTTGCACTTTTGTAAGCATTATGACTTTAATTATTGTTTTATCTTTGTATTTTAGTATGAGTGGCTATTCTTAAATACTAAGGTTGTGGACCCTAAATGGGTATAATGTTAATGGGTATTTACCATTGAATATATATATATATATATATATATATATATATATATAATGGTTGGTTGATATTTCTTCATCTCTCATTCTTCATTTATTGTTGTTGGTTGCAGACATTAACAAATTCCATGTACTCTTTCTTGGAAAAGTGGGTTAGGGTTTGGTAGAAGTGAATATCAAAAACTCAAGGTTTTAAACCTTGTTTAATAGAATCGCTTAGGAATAAGTGGATTTTATTTGGCATAAATTGATTATTCTTAATTGCAAATCTTTTATATTTTGAAAAATCATAAAGAGGAAATACTACTCAACTGTTGGAAAATATTGAGTAGTCATTTAGAAATCATTTTCATATTAAAGGACCTACCATTAGAAATATATCATATTAACACTGATAGCATTACATTCCATTGAAGGACGCACAACCTTGGTTTCTTTAACACAAATTAATTACAATCTCACAATATTATACTTGTCTTCATTTCACTCAATTACAACACTCTTTTTAGCTAACGGAATAGAATTACGATTTAAGTCAAGTTTCACACTACTCAAGTAATATTTTCACACCTATTCCGTGTGGGATTCGACCCCAACCTAGTTGGGTTATTATATTTGAAATCGATCGCTTTACACCATTTGTTAAGGTG
This sequence comes from Nicotiana paniculata, assembly GCA_005239505.1. Classification (NCBI taxonomy): domain Eukaryota; kingdom Viridiplantae; phylum Streptophyta; class Magnoliopsida; order Solanales; family Solanaceae; genus Nicotiana; species Nicotiana paniculata. Next base: position 3,163 of record MDKI01219337.1, on the reverse strand, counting down.
TAATTTGAGCGTATCAAATTTTGGCGCCGTTGCCTGGGAATACGGTTTTGAAATTACTAATTAGTGTGTGCTTTACTTTACATCTTTTTCTCTTCCATCACACTTTTCTTGATTTTCTTGGTGTGCTAGGTAAACATGGCCGAGTATGATGAAGAAGATAATCCTTTTGCAGATATCAAGGAATACATCGAGGATACAAATGCACATTGTCCCTCCGCGAGTTGATGCTTCTACCTTCAAAGTGGAACATGGTTTAATCCTAATGCTTAAGGCAGAGGGATTATTCAGAAATTCTACTGATGATGATCCAACACAACATCTTAGAAACTTCTTGGGTGTGTGTGCAATGCATAAGCAGAATAATGTGATAGATGATTCCCTGAGACTGCGGGTATTCAAGTACTCATTAGCTGGAGAGGCGAGGAAATGGATTCAAAATCTACCTCCTCATTCCATAAACTCTTGGTCTGAACTCGTCCGTGATTTCTTAGCCAAATGGTTCCCATAAAGCAAGAAGTTCGAGCTCAGAGATAAAATTTCTTATTCAAGCAACTACCAGGGGAACACTTACATGAGGCGTGGAATCGTTTCAAGCTATACTTAGTGAGGTTGCCGAATCATGATTCTCCGTATACAATCTTGTTGGAGAAATTTTACATGGGTTTTGACCCAGTGAACCAATCCATAGCTAAAAATGCGGCAGATGGATCTTTCATGGACAAAACATTCCCAAGGATTACACAGATTCTAGACAAGATGGCCGAACACAACCAAGCTTGGCATTCGGAAGATACCACAGGTGGAATTGCATACGGTACTCCCTCTATGACCAACATGAGTAAGGAGAACCAAGAGAGAGACCAAGTGATTGTTGGTCTTTCCACCAACATTAATGTGTTAACCAAGATGTTCACAGAAAGTCAGATAAAGAAGGTAAATGTGGTGGAAGATACGCAACCCATGGTGAATCAAGAGTGCGAAGAAGCAAACTATGCCCATAACTCTCAAGTGGTTATCGCCAACAAAATCAATGGAGGCCTAACCCACAAGGTCAATGCCATCAACAATGGCACAATGAACAAGGTGGATCAATTCAAGGTATTAGGAGCAACAACAACAACAATTATGCAAATCGGAGTTCAAATCCCTATGTTCCACCAAAAGGGAAATACTCTAACTCATCGCATTATAAGGAAGGTTCTTCAAGTGAGTCCAAGTTGGAGGGTATGCTTGAACGAATATTGCAAAACCAAGAGAGAGGCGACACTTCTATGAAAAACATGGACAATTCAATGAAATATATGGCCGAACTTGTGGGGTCACATACCGCATCCATACAAAATCTAGAAATGCAAATGAGAGACTTGTCAAGAGAGCAAAATAAAAAGCTAAAAGGCACACTCCCAAGTGACACAATTGCAAATATTAAAGGTAATGAGAATGATCCAACTTCTCATTGCATGGCAATCACAACGCGAAGCGGGAAGGTACTTCAAGGAGAAAGTGAAAAAATGATTGGAGTAGACGATCTTGAGCAAGAGGTTGAGGCACAAGTTGAAGTGCCAATTGTTGTTGAAGTTGAAAATCTCCCACAAGAAGTGAAAGTCCAAGAAGAAAATTGTGAAGAGGTAAAGGAAAAGGTGAAAGAGACACCAAAAACTCTAGCACCAATTCCTAGACCTCCCCCTACTTTCCCTCAAAGACTTTTTAGGAGGGTAGATGATGGAAAACTCGAGAAATTTTATGACATTCTCAAGCAACCATCGTTGAACATCCCATTTGTGGAAGCATTCCAGGAGATGCTGAGTTTTGCTAAATATTTAAAGGACTTGATAACCAAGAAAATAACCACCAAGAATGAAGTGGTGAATGTGACTCATCGGGTTAGTTCCATTATTGCAACAACCACCGTTGAAAAGAAAGAAGATCCGGGAGCGTTCACCATTCCATGCACTATTGGCTTGCGATATTTTGTTAGGGCTCTTTGTGATAACGGGGCTAGCATTAACTTGATGCCTCTTGCTATTTACAGGCAAGCGGGTTTAAGAATTCCGAGGCCTACGAGTATGAGGTTGTAAATGGCGGATCGTTCAATCAAAAGAACAGTGGGAATTGTAGATGATGTCCTTGTAAAAGTGGGAAAGTTCCATCTTCCGGCCGATTTTGTAATCCTTGACTGTGTTGTTGATAAAGAAACCCCTATCATCTTGGGGAGGACATTCCTTGCTACCGTAAGAACACTTAAGGATTCAGAACGAAATAAAATCAAGTTCCGAGTTAATGATGAAGAGGTCACTTTCCAAGAAATTAAGGGTATAAAGTTTCCACATGCATATGAAGGCATCTCAGTCATTGATGTTGTTGATGAGGTAGAAGATGCAACTGAGATTAAGATGGAAGAAGAACATCTAGGTGAGGCCTTTTATGATATATTGGTGAATTTTTATGGTGAAGACATGGAGGGGTATATGGAATCGGTGAATACATTAGAAGGACGTGGATCCTAAACTTATGCACCAACGAAGCTTTCTCTTGATTTAGAGAATAGAGTCACTCCCCCTGTCAAGCCTTCAATTATTGAGCCACCACAACTTGAACTCAAGCCACTTCCACCACACGTAAGGTACCAATTTCTTGGATCTAATGATACTTTACCAGTAATCGTGTCTTACTTGTTGAATGATGTGCAGGTAAATCATTTATTGAATGTTCTAAGGGAACACCAACAAGCCATTGAGTATGCAATAACGGACATCCGAGGGATTCCCACCGGAATTTGTGAGCACAAAATACAATTGGAGCAAGGAAGCAAACCTAGTGTGGAGAACCAAAGAAGATTAAACTCGTCAATGCAAGAGGTGGTGAAGAAGGAAATCATCAAGTGGTTAGATGCCGGGGTAGTCTAACCCATTGTCGATAGTTCTTGGGTGTGCCCTGATGCGAGGCTAGAATTCATGGTTTAATATGTTATATGCCTACATTTTATGTGCGTTAATGATAAAAACACACTTTTTATGTGCTTAATGGAGTTTATTTCATGTGTAGGTGAAGTGGAGATGGAAACGGAGCAAAAGGGATGCAAATACGTCAAAAATACGCATAAGGGTCGAAGAGGAAACACCCGGGCGATAGCCGGGCGTTTGGCCCCTAAAGCCAGGCAGCC
>MDKI01155041.1:0-11059 GCA_005239505.1 Nicotiana paniculata | reverse complement strand
GAAAATCAAATTGGATGATATTGAAACCTTCTCTCTCAAGAACTCTCTTTTTCTCTCTCTATTATTGGTCAGAAAATCATTAAAAATGAAGGGAGGGGGTGTTTTATAAAACAGGGGGTCGGGTCTTAAATTTAGGAAATAGGAGCCCCGACACAGAAATGCGATCAGGAATGCGATCGCATTTCTGCTCTGCTTTCCGCATTCATGTCGCATAGTTGGCCTTCAAATGGGCCAAAATGGGAACCACACTGCCCAGGTATGCGACCAGTATGCGGTCTGCATACCTGTTATGTGATCGCATAGTGCGTCGCATAACCTCCCTCACAAAAACCATAGGGCAAGAATGCGATAACTATGCGGTCCGCATACCCAAAATTTGATCACATTTCGGGCCGCGTAGTTTTCCTCAATTTGGATAGGCTATTGTTCAGGTATGCGACAACTATGCGATCCGCATACCTGTTATGTGATCGCATAGTGCGTCGCATAACGCGCAATTTCTAGAAAATTTAATCTTTCAAGTTCTGGGATACTTTTACTCAAAATATGGCCGTTTTTAATAATTTCTACGGTTGTACCAGCACAGGGACATATTCGGGCATTATTTTATACATAGAAAATTTATAGGTATTTACACCGATACAAGACATGTAGAAAGCGTTTAACTGCCCAGGTGAATTGCATACCCTCGACGTGCGATTCCCTGTATGTTGAATGCCTCAATCTAACAGTTTCATTGGTTTTATTTCTCTTTAAGGTGTCGTTTTTAGGTGGTTGGTTTTGCGGTAACCTGGCTTCACACCCATACTTCACAAGATCGAAAAGGAGTGTCGAAATGACATCTGAAAGTCACCTGCCAATCATCAACTCCTTTGAGGATGACCCGAGCTCGGTCATCCCGACAGTTGAGTCAGCCACGGTTGAAGAAAACAGAATAATGCGTCGCCGCATGTTGGAAATGTGGGACGCCTTGTCTAATGGTAGGGAACCGCCCAGCACCATCCCTGGTTTCCCCGAATTGATTCCCAGATTTGGCGGAACCTCCAACATACCTATCAGTTACCCAGCTACCCCATTCGGGCACCCGAATATGTCAGCTCATTTCACCGGAATGCCTTCTGAGGTCCGCCCCCAGGCACTATTTTCCGGTGTATCCTCCAACATTTTTACCGTACCACCAACCTCTGCCACGGTGCCGCCAACAGTAGCTGGACCAAACTTCGAGCCGTCAACCTTTACCTTTCAAACACCGCCGTTCCATCTGGACGGAACTCATGTTACTCCAAACTCATACCCTCAGCATCCTCGGTATGAAGCCATTGTGGGACAAGACAAAAGGAACCCCGAGCAAGAAGAGATTGCTCGAAAAATGAAAAGATTTGAGCAGAGTCTCAAAAACATACAGGGATTAAGTGGTCAGAAAAGTGTTTCTTATGCCGACTTATGCATATTCTCACACGTTCACCTGCCTCTCGGGTTTAAAACCCCCAAGTTTAAGACATATGACGGACACGGGGATCCCATAGCTCATCTAAAAATATATTGCAACTGGTTGAGGGTAGCAGGCGGAAAGGAAGAGCTTTTAATGGCATACTTCGGGGAGAGCCTGGTCGGGATTGCGTCTGAGTGGTACATGGACCAAGATATATCCCACTAGCATATATGGGACGACCTGGCCCGAGACTTTGTCAGACAATTTCAATACAACGTGGACATAGCACCAGACAGGAATTCCTTGTCCAACCTCAAGAAGAAATCATCAGAAAGCTTCAGGGAATACACTATTAAGTGGCGTGAGCAAGCTGCCAGAGTAAAACCTCCGATGGACGAGACAGAAATGGTCAGCGTCTTCTTACAAGCTCAGGAGGCCGACTACTTCCAGAATATGATGTCTGCCATGGGCAAGCCATTTGCGGAAGCGATAAAAATCGGAGAGATGCTTGAAAACGGTCTGAAAACCGGTCGCATTCTAAGCCAATCCGCCATAAGGGACTTCCCAGGCAATCTAGAGTGGGTCAGGAAGTGCAGCCAATAGGAAGAAGAAAGAGGAATCAACAATGATGGCCTCCAGTATAAGATACTCCCGGCAGCCCCGAGGCTATTTTTCCAATACCCCACGTCATTTCTATCCCCACCAAGATGTGGCGTATGTCGTAATGCCTCAACCTTATCCAATAATGAAATGCCTTACAACACTATAATCAAAACCGAGATCCACCACCCAGAAACAACCCTCCTCGCCACGTTCAGTATAATCCTCACCCTCCATAAAACAATCCCCAGGAACCACCCAGAAGGACCAACTTTACACCAAACGGTGAATCATACTCTAGCCTCTTCCCGAAGCTGGTCCAAATGGGTATGCTACAGCCTGTACCCCAAAATAGGCAAAACTCAGAATCCCCCTCTTACTGGACAGGTACTCAATGTGCCTATCACTCAGGGGCCGAGGGACACGATATTGAGGATTGCTGGACCCTCAAGCGGGCAGTTGAGAGCTTAATAGAACAAAAAAAGGTGGTACTAAGGGATGAAGAAGCTCCCAACGTGACCAATAACTCGTTGCCTGCTCACAATAACGGGACGATTATTGGTATGATTTGTGAAGACCGAGAATTTTATCTTGCTCTAAAAACTATCATTGCCATTACTGATATAGAGAAGAAACCCAAAGCCACACCGAAACAAGCCAAGGAGGAGAAGAAAAGTAACTCCACTCTTCTGGACACAAGAAAAGTTGAAACAAAGACAGGGATATGGCCTTCTAAAGATGTCATTCTTTATGTTCCTAGGGCACCCAGGAAGGAACAGTTTGTGTTAAGCCCTCCCAAAAGATTGCAATACAACAAGACTATGCCTAATATCCCGAAAATATACATATCGAAGGGGACTTATGTGGCGCGGGGGCCGATAATTTCACTAAGGCTGAATGAGCCCGTGGTTATTAGCCGCGCACCACAGAATCCCATAAAGGACACCACTGTCATCCCTTGGAATTACAACAAGACGGTGTTAACGTACAAAGGAAAAGAAATTATTGGGGAAGCGAGTGAGATAAACTCATCAGAGAAATACCTCAACCTGAAAGAACTGAACAAAAGCAAGCAGAAACATTTTCCACCTAAGAAGCCAATCAGTGCGGGAGAGGCAGAAGAATTCTTCAAAAATATGAAAAACTCTGAATACGCCATAATTGAGCAGCTCAGAAAGTCCCCCACTCAGGTCTCACTTCTATCCTTGCTGATAAGTTCAAATGAGCATCAGAAAATCCTGATCAAAACACTTAATGAAGCATATGTTCCGGCCTAGACCACAGTTGAGCAAATGGAAAGAATGGCGGAATGATTTTTCGCCCGGATCTCATTTAGAAAAAATGACTTGCCTCCATAAGGGGCTTCCCACAACAAAGCTCTCCACCTAACTGTTAAATGTTAAGGGTACAATGTGAAAAGAGTTATGGCGGGCGGCGGATCTGCGGTTGATATTTTCCATCTCTCGAACCTACAAAGAATGGAGATCGGGACTGAGAGAATCAGGCCCAACAATGTATGCATCCGCGCATTTGATGGAATCAAAAGAGACACAATCGGGGATATTGATTTGTTCTTGACGATCGCCCCTGTAGATTTCGAAGTGACATTTCAAGTCTTAGATATGGATACTTCCTACAATTATCTCCTGGGAAGGCCTTGGATCCATGCATCAGGGGCTTACTTCCTACAATTATCACCAGATGGTTAAGTTTGAGTATGAAGACCAGGAGATTATGGTCCATGGAGAGGACGAGCAATCTATTTACAGGGACCCGTCAGTCACATGCCTAGAAGCGAGGAAAGGCAGCGAGCATATAGTCTACCAGGCTTTTGAGATCGTGGTTGTGGACCAATATGAGGAAGGAACCCCGTGTCCTCAACCCTTCCTATCAAAAGCATCAATTATGGTCACTAGAGACATGATTAAACATGGGTACACACCTGGAAAAGGGATGGGGTGTCCTTGCAAGGCATTACAGAACCTATCACCTTGTCTACCAGCAAGAAGTTTTTCGGCATAGGGTTTCAAGCTACTCCCGATAGTGAAAAATGGGCTGACCAACGTAAGAAAGATGGTTGGGTATTTCCTTAGCCAATCCCGCACATCACCGAATCATTCGTCAAGCCAAAATATGTAGAGGAAGAAGAGGAGGCCTTCACGGCCGAAGAAGTTGAAGAAATCTGTGGAGCAATGAGACAGATGTTGTATGAGGCTCATATGGTCCAACCAGGAGAAGGCTCAAGCACTGATGAAGTGAAATATATGGGGCCTGGCGCCAAGCTCCAAAATTGGAAGGCTACTCCATTCCCAGTCATGAGGGAGTCTCGGTAGTTCAGCCTTGCCATCCTTATGCACCTCGAGTTATTTCAGGGTGTAACTCGAGTGTTTTTAGTTTATTTCTTTTTTAAAATTCTGATGTAAACCCTCCTATGTTCAAAATTCAATGAAATGAAATTAATATTTCATAGTACACGAATCTCTCCCTTTATTCATCCTAATTTTTGTTATTTTTTCTTATCTCTCTTTTCAGTTCTAATAATGCGGACTTAAATAACATAACATGCTTGCGGACTTCACGCTCAGATCTTGACACGCCGTATAACCAAGAAATAATGAATCGAGAACAGGAATACGATGAAGATGAGTCTTTTAAGGAAATAAATCGAGAATTGGAACAATTCGAGAATAAACCTAAGCCAAACTTAAACGAAACCAAACCGGCTAATTTGGGCAATTCAGAAGAAGTCGAATTCAAAGATGTGTTCGCCTAGTCTTATGATGATATGCCCGAACTGAGTGTTGATTTGGTGGTGCACAAATTGCCAACCTACCCCGATTATCCACCTGTCCAACAAAAACAGAGAAAATTTAAAACAGACATGAGTGACAAGATCAAAGAAGAGGTCACTAAACAGTTAAGAGTTGGAATAATCCGAGTGGTCCAATACACCACGTGGCTGGCTAATGTTGTCCCGGTGCCGAAGAAAGACAGGAAAGTCCGTGTGTGTCGACTATCGGGATTTGAATAAAGCAAGCCCCAAGGATAACTTTCCATTGCCCAACATCCATATCCTGGTTGACAGTTGCGCCAAACATGAGATATAGTATTTCATAGATTGTTATGCTAGGTATCACCATGTTTTGATGGATGAAGAAGATGCAGAAAAAACGGCCTTCACCACCACCTTGGGGTACTTACTGTTACCAGGTCATGCAATTCGGCCTGAAGAATGCCGGGGCAACCTATATGAGGGCTATGACCACTAGTTTTCATGAAATGATGAACTAGGAGATTGAGGTATACGTGGATGATGTGATTATTAAATCTAGGAAGCAAGACGACCATGTGCAGCATCTGAGAAAATTCTTCGAATGTATGCGTAAGTATGACCTAAAATTGAATCCAGCCAAGTGTACTTTCGGAGTTCCGTCTGGGAAATTGTTGGGTTTTATAGTCAGTCGATGGTGTATAGAACTGGATCCGACAAAAATAAAGTCCATTCGGGATTTGCCCCCTCCGAGAACCAATAAAGAGGTCATGAGTTTGCTGGGTAGGTTGAATTACATCAGCAGTTTCATTGCTCAGTTAACCTCCATGTGTGAGCCTATATTCAAGCTGTTGAAGAAAGATGCAGCAATTAAATGGACGAACAAGTGCCAAGAAGCTTTCGACAAAATCAAAGAGTATCTATCGAATCCGCCATTGTTGGTCCCACCCGAACCTGGAAGAGCTTTGTTCTTGTATTTGACGGTGTTGGAAAATTCCTTCGGGTGTATTCTCGGGCAGCATGATGCGACCGGGAAGAAAGAACAAGCCATATACTACTTGAGCAAGAAATTCACAAGCTATGAAGCCAAGTACACCTTGTTGGAAAGAACTTGTTGCGCCTTAACTTGGGTTGCTCAGAAGCTCCGGTATTACTTGTTGGCTTATACCACCTACCTCATCACTAGACTGGATCCTTTGAAGTATATATTCCAAAAGCCAATGCCCACTGGGATATTAGCAAAGTGCAAAATCCTGCTCACCGAGTTTGACATAGTCTATGTCACACGCACGGCGATGAAAGCTCAAGCCTTGGCGGATCACCTAGCTGAAAATCCTGTCGATGACGAATATCAACCTTTGAGTACTTACATCCCGGACGAGGAAGTAAACTCAATCGAGGTATTCCCAGAAAACACCAACACTTGGAAAATGTTCTTTGACGGATCTGTAAATGCAAAAGGTGTTAGGATCGAGGCAATTTTGATTTCGCCCACGGGACAACACTATCCAGCCACCGCCCGTATCCGTTTCTTCTGTACAAACAACACTGCTAAATATGAAGCCTACATAATGGGCATGAACATGGCAATTGACATGGATGTAGAGGAGTTAATTATCATGGGAGATTCTTACTTGATCATCAAGCAAGCTTAGAGGGAGTGGGAAACTCGAGATGTTAAGCTTCTTCCATATAGACAAAATGTGGAGGATCTTGGCAAACGATTCAAAGCCGTCGAATTCAGGTATATTCCTCGATGCCACAATGAGTTAGCTGATGCACTAGCTACCTTAGTTGCATTACTGCCATATCCGGGCAATGTCCATATTGACCCACTGGAGATTCAAATTAGGGAAAGACATGGTTAATGTAACACGGTCGAAATAGATCCTGATGTCCAACCATGGTATCATTATATCAAAAGATTCCTAAGAACAAAAGAATACCCAGAGTGGGCCACCGGAGACCAAAGGAGAACCATCAGAAGGCTCGCTAGCAGTTTCTTCCTAAGTGGGGAAGTGTTGTATAAAAGGACTCCCGATTTGAATCTATTAAGGTGTGTGGATGCCAAAGAAGCCAAAAATATTATGAATGAGGTACACTCAGGAGTATACGGTCCCCATATGAACGGATATGTCCTCGCCAAGAAAATCCTACGGGCAGGATATTACTGGATGACTATGGAGAAAGATTGTTTCAGCTTTGTCCGGAAGTGCCATCAGTGCCAAATACACGGCGACCTGATCCATGCGCCGCCTTCAGAGTTACATCCCATGTCAGCACCATGGCCATTCGTTGCCTGGGGAATAGATGTCATTGGGCCGATCGAGCTGAGAGCTTAGAATAAGCACAGATTTATCTTAGTTTCTATCGACTATTTCATAAAATGGGTCGAGGCAGTCACATTCAAAGCCGTCACTAAGAAATCAGTGGTGGATTTTGTGCATTCCAACATTATCTGTCGCTTTGGTATTCCGAAGACCATCATCACTGTAATGCTGCAAATCTCAATAGCCATTTGATGAGGGAGGTATGTGAACAATTTCAAATCACACACCGTAACTCCACCCCTTACCGGCCCAAAGCCAATGGCGTTGTTGAAGCAGAAAATAAGAACATCAAGAAAATCCTTAGAAAAATGATTCAAAGTTCTAGACAATGGCACCAGAAATTGCCTTTGGCATTATTAGGATATCGCACGACCGTGTGCACGTTGGTTGGAGCTACGACTTATCTATTGGTTTACGGCACTGAAGCCATAATACCTGCAGAAGTTGAAATTCCCTCCCTTCAGATCATTGTCTAAGCTTAAATTGAGGATAATGAATGGGTCAAAACCCGATTGGAACAGTTAACTCTGATTAATGAGAAAAGAATGGCCGCAGTTTGTCACGGGCAGTTGTACCAACAAAGAATGGCATGTGCTTATAACAAGAAAGTGCGACCTAGGAATTTCAAAGTGGGGCAACTCATCTTGAGACGTATCCTTCCACACCATGAAGAGGCGAAAGGGATATTCGCCCCAAATTGGAAAGGTCCATACATTATAAGGAAACTGCTACCAAAAGGAGCATTGTACTTGGGGGACATCGAAGGAAACGACCCCAAAACGGCTGCCAATGCAGATGCAGTCACAAGGTACTATGTTTGACCTTTTCGTGATGTTGGTTTTCCCGGTCGAAATGACGAAGGCTTTCATTCACGCTATCCCAAACACTGCCAACTTTTGTAAACCCTTTTTGAGCTGGTTACTTTTTTTTGATTAAACTCTTTGGAACCTGAAAGTGTTATTATTTTTTAAAAAAAAAATTGATGATGAAATGGAAAACAAAAGAAAAATGAAAAATCAAAACAAAAATGTTTCCCTAAACTACGTTCGACTTGATTCCGAAAGGATAGTAGGCAGCCTCTCTCTAGGGTTCAGTCACGCCAAAATAAAATTCCACACTTCCCCAAGAGTTTAAGCTGGGGAAGATGTTATAATATGTTTGGCGATAATTTCGCCGGAGAAGTTCCAAAGTTGTAATTCAATACAAATTATTTTCACCAAAACCATGTTCAAGTCCTTCCGATCAACCGACAAAGATGTCTAAAATTGGAGGATACAGTTTTTTGATCTGATACAAGCAAATGAGAGAAAATAAAATGAGAGAGTCTTATCGGTGAAAATCCACACGGGCACCGTGAGGAGACAGTAAGAAGAGAAATAAAAATGAGAGAGTCACACCGGCACCGTGAGGCGACGTAAGCAGAGAAATTGAAAATGAGTCTTGTTAGTGAAAACTCGCAAAGAGCACTACAAGGCGATGGTGAGAGGAGAAATGAGAGAGGTTAGTTGGCGAAAACCCGCAAAGGGCGCCGCTGATCGAAAAGGGTAATGGGTCACTGGCATGGACACAGTTCGGGGCAAGGTTCCTCAATCTTGAGGTGATAGTTCTGATGAATTTCTGAGAGTCGGACAGCTTACACGGATCAGGCATCCAGTCCAAAAAGCATGTGATGTTCATTGAAGTCCGCATGCACTCCAGATAAGTCATTCCTTACTTTCCCTGAAAGGGATACCTTTTGTTTAAATTCATTGTCCATTCTATCATTTATTTTCTTTTGAATCCCTTTCGGTCTAACTCTGTCCCGAAATTAAGGCAAAGAAAGTATGGAAAGATCGATTTACAGGGTTCTCATTTGATACGGGCTAGTATGGAAAAAGGCACACCCAGCCTCGTCAGGGGCATCGAGTCAATCTCGACTGGCCATAGTGGCCGATGCTTCAAACTCATAACCCTTGAAAGGAGAATATCAAATTGAAGTGCCTATGAAGGAAAATGAAGTTGAAAGTTTAAGTCCCATGTGGCTAACTATCTCGGCAGAGCTTGAAAGCCGAAGTACTCCAAATGCTCTAAAATTGAAATTGGAGGTAAAAGTCATAATTAAAAGGCCCATAAAGGAGAAAGGAAGTCGGAAAGATTAAGTCCCACGCGACTAACCGTTGCAGCAGAATTGGAGGAGCCAAAATTCTCCCCGATACTCCGAAAATCCAAAAGAAAAAAAGAGTGAAAGGCCTACAAATGCAAAATAAAATCAAATGTTGGGTCCAATTTGACCGATCGCCGTGGTAAAGTCTAGAAGGACAGGGTCATCGGGTTTAAAAATGAAACCCAATCCCCAGCAAGCAAGAAAGCGTTTGATATCTTCGTCAAAGGTGTCGAGATCAAGCAGTTGAAATAATCAACGCTGCAGAACCAACCACCATTTTAAACTAACCAATTGTTCTTTGTTTGAAAATAGGAAACAGGTGCAACTCGAAAACAACCGTGCAAAAAGCAGGCGCAACCAAAAATAGCGCAAGGGATGGAAGGAGCTCTACAACATTGAATTCAAAAAGGGATGTTTCCCCCAAAAATCCTTTCCCTCACTCACTCATCCTTTGAAAATAAATTGAAGATAAAAAAAATGATGTTGAAAATGATTCAAACCTAAAGTAGCATAGGGTCCCCAATCCCTAGCTAAACCGTTTTCAACCAAAGGATATTCTATTCCTTAGTTGATGCCAGCATAGGGTCCCACTCCCTAGCAGACACCAGCATAACCTGGTGATCTTTTTCTGACAACAGCATAACCTGTTGATCTTTTCCTGACACTAGCATAACCCAGTGATCTCTTTTCCTAGCAACAGCATAACCTGTTGACCTTTCCAGACACCAGCATAGCCTGGTGATATTTTCCTGACAACAGCATAACCTGTTGATCTTCTCCAGATATCGGCATAACCCGGTAATCTCTCTCCTGACAACAGCATAACCTGTTGATCCTTGCCTAGATGCCGGCATAACTTGGTGATCTTTTCTTGACAACGGCATAACCTGTTGATCTTCTCTAGATATTGGCATAACCCAGTAATCTCTCTCCAGACAACAGCATAACTTGTTGATCGTTTCCTGACACTGGCATAACCCAGTTGATGCGAGGCTAGAATTCATGGTTTAATATGTTATATGCCTTACATTTTATGTGCGTTAATGATAAAAACACACTTTTTATGTGCTTAATGGAGTTTATTTCATGTGTAGGTGAAGTGGAGATGGAAACGGAGCTAAACGGATGCAAATACGTCGAAAATATTCTTAAGGGTCGAAGAGGAAACACCCGGGCGATAGCCGGGCATTTGGTCCCTAAAGCCAGGCAGCCCCTGGCGTTAGGGGGGCGTTTGGCCTCTAAAGCCAGGCATCCCCTGGCGTTAGGGGGGAGTTAGAGCCAAAACGCCAGGCCTGCCCTGGCCTTAAGGGGGCGTTTGAGCCCAAACACCCGGGGTCCCAAGTTCGGTCAATTCCGAGTTTTGACGAGTTTAAGTGTTTCCCGGTTGGAATAGAAGTCTCCTACACGTTTAGGGTTCGTCCTAAACATATATATAGACCCCGAAAACACAACTTAAATGAGGATTCAAAGGATTCGAAGAGAGGAAACCATTGAAGTGACAAAACATTGATTTTTACATCTTTTATTCAATACTTTGTAGTTCAATTATGCAATTTATTTTGGGTTTGATTCTTATGAACATGTATAGCTAATTTCTTTAATCTAGGGTTTTGGTAGAACCCATTGGGGATAAACTTATTGTGTTATTAATATAGTTTTGATTGGTTGATTTATCTCTATTTGTTCAACTACTTTCTTGTTGTAGTTGATTGAAAGGGCCTTCAATTAGCTGTTCATATTTATTATGTATCTACTTGAGAGAGAGTGCATATTTAGGTAGTTGT
>MDKI01056787.1:0-11857 GCA_005239505.1 Nicotiana paniculata | reverse complement strand
ATGTAGTAAAGAAGGTATAGAGTCGAGGAATCAGAACCCTTGAATAATCTGATTCGTCCTCTGGAATGCCTAAAAATCAAAGTCACAATACAAGTGTTACCAAAAGGTGACTGTTACGGAGTTGAATCTGACCCTTCTCATGGTCAGATTCACCCTTATAATAATGCATAAACAGTTATAGAGTAAATAGATTATCATTTCAAAAGGCTTCTTAGAGTAAGGAATCTGAATCCTTTCAAACGATCAGATTTCTTCTCTATATCAAAGCTTACAAAGTCAGGTTATGGTATTATCAGCAAGAAGAACAAGTATAAAACCTATGGAGCTGAATCCGACCCCTTTTATGGTCAGATTCAGTCCATAAAGGGTTTAAATATGCTTTGTTTATCCAAGAGCATCATTAAGGATTGAATCTAACCTCCTTTATGATCATATTTATTCCTTAAGCAATGCCTAAAAGTAGTCAAGTTACTGCATGAATTCTGGCTATAATCTGTATGCAAACTTGAGGTCTAGAATATGTTAAGTTAGTTCTCTCGAGTAAAGCATGAAGTAGCAGTTTCTGTTTAGCTAGTACAATTGGAATTGAATCTGATCCTCTCTATGGACAGATTCATTCCATGAGATGCTAACGGGTTCTTTTCCTTGCGTCCCTTCTTGATAGTTAATCACAAGCAGAGGCGTGGATATCCCCAGGGATTCGAGTTTGAGGAAGTTGTAGTTTAACAAATATTTCATAGGATTTCCTTTTTTTTTTATTTCGTTTGAATTTGTAAATTCTTGGGTAGGAAACAATGTAATTTATTTTCCAGAAACTCTTGTAATGTAAGAATGGACAGACTGTTTGCAATATTGAATTTCAGATTTTTTGCAAAATTAATCTATATAGGCATCTTTAATATTCTGAAAAATGAGTTAAAACTGCAATCAATGGTGTTGATAGTTTTCTTGGACGAAAATATATTCAGATCCAAAAAATCATTTTCGTTCAAAATATCTTCTTTTATAACTTTGTGTTCGAATCAGTTTTGACCAAATACTTGTTGAAAATCTTGAAAATAGCTAATATTGAAGGATACATGTGAATAGGATCTGCTGTTCAAAAAATGCTCTTGGGACTCTAGAATTAATAAATCTGTAGGATCCGTTTATATTAATGTAGTATAAAAGTTAGATTACTTGAATGAATGAAGTTACACACTCCATGTTATATCGTTAATGGGGTAGGTTTACTGCTTTTCCAATATGTAATTCAAGAATTAGTAAGGTTGATTTCCTCTTTGGATCTTTATTGATTGATATGCATTTATTTACATAACTTTACTTTCTTTGCAAGTAGCTAAAACTAGGGTGGCCTAACGTGACTAATTCGAGGACTAAATTTGGCCATAGCCCGGTCACATAACTTGACTTAGAGATTCATACTAGATGTAATTGGAACCCGCCCTTAAATGAGATAGCACTTTCAGACTTAGATAATGAATCATCGAAGTATACGTTTTTACGTAGCTTTGAATGAAATAACTAAAATATACCTTTTTCTCAAGTTGTATATACATTTACGTAACACAAATCAAGATTAAAATGAACTCTCGTAGAGACACTTGTAGGAGCGGATTTCCTTAAATTTATCGGAATTGTGTACACGCCCGCGTGACGTGATTTCGGTTTCTCTTGGTAACAAAACAAAATATGCGCTTGCGCACTTTATCCATATTATTTGACGAGTTTCAGTGTTGAGAATTGTGTACACGTCTGCCTGATATGATTTTAGACGCATCTTAAACTCTACAATGTTACCCATACGTAACCCGTCTCAAAATAACTCCTTGAATACAAAAGAATAAGAAAAGCGGTAAAGAATATAAAAATGCACGTCGGTACAAAACCAGTAATTAAACAATTTAGGTCAAGTTTAATCATTAAGCGACCGTGCTAAAACCGCGGAACTCGGGAATGAACACCTTCTCCCGGGTTAACAAAATTCCTTACCCGGATTTCTGGTTCGCAGACTATTTAAATAGAGTCAAAATTCCTCAGTTTTGGGACTTCTAATAAATGAATGGTGTCCTGGAACACCGTAAAAAGTGGAGACTCTAAATAAATAAATAAATCTCCAAAAATCAAATAATGTCTCTTAAATTGGAAAAACTCCCTTGTTACCCTTACCAGGATGAAAAAAGGAGGTGTGACAGCTCTGGCGACTCTGCTGGGGAACGAACCCAGAATCTCTGGTTCAGGGTTCAAGAATTCGAGCTTGTTAATGTAATTTTACTTGGCTTTATTAATTGTGATATTACTGTATTTTGTGCGTTCAATGTGCTAAATGTTATTTATTTATCACTTTGATATTTATTTGAACTGTATTTAAACTTCCTTCTTACGCCTCCTTTTCGAGTCTTCTAAAAATTGGTGCACACGTTCGCGTGGCCCGCCTTTCTGTTAGGGGTCATACCAAGTAAGATATACGGGGATGGACAAGCCACTAGGCCGGATAGCCTTTTGTGCTACCGGTACGTCGCTCTCACCCCGACTCGAGTTGTCCTCTCAGGTAGCCAAGGTAAAGAACAAAACCCCAGGTTTAACCCTAGAATGACAAAACCTCATGCCGGATCCCTAGTAGGAACGATTATCTGCATCATGTGCATTTTGACTTGGGGGACTCAACATAGGGGTTGGGTCCGTCTAGGACAGGTGTACCAGAAACAAAAAGACCACCCCGATGCATCCTACTTGTTATATGTGCATTATTTGTCTCGGTTTGTTATTGACTGGCTAAATAAAGAAAGAAAAATAATAGAAAAACCAAGAGTGAGGAAAGATAGAAATTTACCCGTGTTGAAAAAAAAAACTTGATATTTGAAAAATACCTCGGAACTCTGCCAAAATTTTCTCCAAAAAAAAAAGGAAAAAAAAGAGAGAATTTCAAAATAGTTGCAAATGAGGAGAAAATTTCAAAAGAATTTCAAAATCATTTTCTTTAGTTATGTCAAAGCTGACCGAACTACGTGGGTTTGATTTTCAACGGGTGTGAGATACGTAGGCAAACCTCATCGGTGCCGACCCCCTATTTTTCCAAAATAATAAAAAATGTCCGTCCGTCAAAATAAAACTGACCAAGTTTCGGTTAAAGTCTTGCGCCGCTCTTGCCAAAATAAGCCTTAGAACATTTTACATTGTCGAAGGGCTCTTTTCGTTAAAGAACGATTTCGTATGTCACCTTTTAAGTACCAGGTTTGGCCTCAGAACTTTGCTCAAAGTAGAAGGGGACATTCTTTGCAAAATTACCACTTTGGTCAAATTTGCACAAATAAGCCACTTTAGGAGAGTTTGTCTTTTAAAAATTAAAATTGGGTCTTTTGTGTAAATACCAGAGGTAATCCTAACCCTGTTTGCTCACAGGTGCAAGATGAACACTATCCAAACTCCACAACTGAACACCATAGAAGAGGGTCCCATACAACTCCAGATGTGGTGGCATGATTTAGATAAAGATGGAAAAGAATGGGTCACCAAACAGTTGGGATCTCTCGTGGATCTTATTAAAATCAAACCCTGAAATGACTTGATTAAAGCTTTGGTAACCTTTTGGGATCCGGCCCATAACGTGTTCCGCTTTTCAGATTTTGAGCTCACCCCAACCTTAGAAGAGGTCACCGGATATGCGGGTTTTGGTCGAGACTTAAGGAATCAACAAATTATCTTTCCAAGACCTATGTCAGTGTGCCGTTTCTTTGAGGTCCTTTCCGTTAACCGGCAACTCAGAAAAGGCCGAGTATCCGATGGGTGTTGTTCATTCTGCTTCCCATATTCCAGATACGGTTTCTCAGACGGATTTGAAATACATGAAAAAGGCTTGACTAACAAACATGATAAGGATACTTGGATAATCCATCGCCGGTTTGCCTTCATCATAGCATTTTTGGGTGTTATGGTCTTTCCTAATGCCGAAAGGTCTATTGACGTTCGGGTGGCCAAAATCGCCCAAGTCTTGACCGAAAAGAAAGATCATACTCTGGCTCCACTCATATTATCTGACATTTTTCGGGCTTTGACTGAATGCAAGTCAGGAAAAACATTTTTCGAAGGTTGCAACATCATTCTCCAGATGTGGTTGGTTGAACATCTTCGTCACCATCCAAAGTTCATGAGTTATGGTACTGATAAAGACAATTTCATCGAGGGTTATGAAGAGAGAGTGAGAGATTACCCTTTTCCAGAAGGATTCAAGGCTTGCGTTGATCATCTAAGGTCTTTACGAGCCAACCAAATGGAATGGACTTTGGGATGGCTCCCCAAAGAAGTCATACTTATGTCCGCTGCCAGGAATCATCTACTATTGATTGGTCTTAGAAGTATCCAACCATATTCACCCCAAAGAGTTCTGAGACAATTGGGCGTTATCAAGTGATACCCGAAGAGGAGGATTTGAGCATCCAAGTCATTGAGCTACACCCCGAGGCCCCCTTACCTGAAGCCTTAATTCAACAAAGTTGGAATGGGTGTCGATACTTGAAAGAGGATACCCAGGTGCCCAATCTTGCTATAGGGGAAGTGGATCCAGGATATGCGGCATGGTTTGAGAAAGGAAGTTGCATTGTTGAAGAACCAGAACCCGAGCCGGAAAGGCCTTCTAAGAGGCCTCATGTGCACCATTTGATGATAAAATTCAAGAAAGGCTAGCTTGGGGCGAAAAGGAAAGAGAATATCAAGCCACTATCTTTGCATTGAAAGAGAAATTAAGAAATATGGAGTTTGATAATCAGTTGCAAGCACAGGTAGTCGAGGGTGAAAAATGACAAATGACCCGAGAAAATGAGGCACTTCGTGCCCAAATCCAGAGTCTGAAAATATCCCTCGAGACGCATGTAAGGAGTGAAAGGGATGAAAAGATCATTAACAATCTGAGACTGAAGGTTCACGAATATACCTTCGATATGAGAAGAGCCAAAAAAGACATGATAGAGTCCCAAAGGGAGATATCAAAAGGGACAGAAGAATAGGCTCGTCAATTGAGGCAAAAATATGGTAAAGAAATGACCATATTGAAAGAAAAGTTGTTTGCTATGGGCAATGAAATGGTCCAACAGACCAAAGACTTCAGAGCAGAAAGGGAGCATTGGTGTACTGAGATTGGCCAGTTAAAGGGAACAATGCAAGAGTTGCAAAAGCAGAATGATGCAAATACCCAAGTGTTAGAAGCCCGATCACATCAAGTAGGACGCTTACTTCGGGAGAAGAGGATCATATGGCACAAAATTACAGAAATAGGTGACTACGTGGTGCAAAAATGCCACGAGTGCGAGGGTATGACCACTTCCATGTTCTTTGCCACCATGATGACTTTCGTCTATCAATTAATGGACGAATTGGATCGACTTCGGGAGGATATTTCACAGAGGCCTGCCAATGCACCACCAGCCCCGAGAAGACAACCTGAGGCTCTCCTTTACTATTGATGTTACTTTCATTGCTTTCTGAAAATTTTAATTTGTCTTGTTTCAAGTCTAGAGTCCGTATTTTTCTTTCATGTTAATTAGTATTTCCCAAAAAGTCGCTTGTAATGAAAAAAGAATTACCTTTAATGGTGAAATGAAATCACTTTTTATTTGTCTATTCCGTGAAGTACGTGATGATCTGATTCATGTGGCGTCATAATACGTAAGCAATCCATATAGGATTCGATCACAATCCTAAAAAGAATAAAACGAAAGAAAAAGAGAGATAATATTAAAGCCGGGATGAAACACACAGTCCTGCAAACATTTTTAGAACAACGATAACTGTTTAGGTGCATCTCATCCTAACATGTGATTCCTATGTGTTATTATCTCCCACTAACCCAGTTTGATGTCTTCTCTCTAGAGGTTACTATTCTTAACGGTGGTTGGTTTGCGGTGGTATTCTGGCGACACATCCATACTTCACCAGATCTAAAAGAAGTGTAGCAATGATGTCAGAAAGTCACCCGTCCATTATTGAGCCAACGGATGGCCCCACCTTGGTTATCCCCCAAGAAGAATCGGCAATAGCCGAAGAAAATAGAAGGCTGAGATGTCGTATGCTCGAGATGTGGGACGCTAGAGCCACCTAACTCCTTCCCCGGTTTTCCTGAGTTAATTCCCAGAACTGGAGGGGCCAACAACGTGCCTATTTCAAAGCCAAACCCATTTATTCCATTTGGGTTCCCGACCATGGTCTCAAACTATTCTGGAACACCTTCTGAGTTTCGCCCCCAGGCACCATCCTCCGGATTAAACTCTACAGTGTTTACTGCTCTGCCAACTACTGGTATGGCACAACCCACACCCGCACGACAGAATTTTGAACCAGCCAATTTTATTTTCCAAGCTCCGTAGTTCCAACTGGATGCTGCTCAGGTCACTCCTAATGCTTACACGCAGTACCCACAACTTGAATCTCCCATAGAACAGGAAAAGCTCTTGAAGAATATTGAACAAGATGAAATAACTCGAAAGATGAAGAGCCTTGAACAAAGTTTGAAAAATCTCCAGGGTCTAAGTGGCCAAAAGAGCGTGTCATACGCTGATCTATGCATGTTCCCGCACGTGCATCTACCTGTGGGTTTCAAGACACCAAAATTTGAAAAGTATGACGGGCATGGAGACCCGATCGCTCATCTAAAAAGATACTGCAACCAATTGAGAGGAGCGGGAGGCAAAGAGGAGCTACTGATGGCTTATTTTGGGGAAAGTCTTACAAGTATCGCCTCGGAGTGGTACATCGATCAAGATATATCCCATTGGCATGTATGGGATGATTTGGCTCGAGAATTCGTAAGACAGTTCCACTACAATGTGGATATATCTCAGGACAGAAATTCTCTGTCCAATATAAAAAAGAAAGCTTCCGAAAGCTTCCGGGAGTAAGCAATCAAATGGTGGGAACATGCATCCCGAGTGAAACCTCCCATGGAGGAAAATGAAATGATTAGTATCTTTTTACAGGCCCAAGAGGCCGATTATTTTCAGAATATGATGTCCGCCATGGGCAAGCCGTTCGCGGAGGCCATAAAAATTGGCGAGATGGTCGAAAATGGCCTAAAGACAGGCCGTATTTTAAGTCAATCTGCTTTGAGAGCCACCTCCCAAGCCATTCAAAGCGGCTCGGGAGGCCTGGCAAATAGAAAGAAAAAAGAGGAGGGAGCCATGATGGCTTCAGGCCCTAGGAATTCTCGACAACCTCGGGAATATCCAGGCCCATTTTCCACAACTTCACAACACTATTATCCTCATCAGGAAGCAGCTTATTCCATGACTCCCCCTCCTTATGCAGTGATGAACGCTCAGTTACAGCCCCGATCGCAGCAGTATAACCAAAACAGAGCTCCACCACCTAGAAATAACCATCCACCCCCAGATCCATATAATCCACTCCCTCCTCAAAACAATTATCCCTACAATGCTTACCCTCGTGAACCACCAAGAAGAACTAACTTCACCCCTATCGGCTAGTCATACTCAAGCCTCTTTCCAAAGTTAGTTCAAATGGGGCTTCGGCAGCCTGTGCCTCCGAATAGGCAAAATCCACAATCACCATCATACAGATGGGGTACCAACTGTGCCTATCATTCCGGAGTGGAGGGGCATGATACTGAAGACTGTTGGACCCTCAAGAGAGCATTAGAAAATCTGATTGAACAAAAGAAGGTTGTGCTAAGGGACTAGGAGTCCCCAATGTCACAAACAACCCATCGCCATCCCACAACAACGGGCCTTTCATTGGAATGATATTAGAAGAAAAAGAATTTGACCTGACGCTGAAATCCATCATTGCCATTGTGGACACAGAAAGGAAAGCAAAAACAGTGGCAAAATCGGGAAACGAAGAAAATAAAACAAAAACCCCCGGCTAGGATAAAGAGAAGGCTAAGGAAGAAAAAGAGACAAAACTCTCGTCCAAGAGAAAGAAAAGGCCAAGGAAGAAAAGAAAGAGACGACACCAGCTAAAGAAGCTATCCTTTATGTCCCAAGAGCTCCGCGAAACAGACAACTCGTTTTGAGCCCTCCCCGAAGATTGGAACCACGAAAAATGTATATACCAAAAGGGACCTATGTTGTGAAAAGCCCGGATATCCCACTAAAGCCGAATGAACCTTTGATTATCAGCCGCCGGCCACAAAATCCAATAAAAAATACAAATACCATCCCATGGAATTATGATCAAACATTGGTGACATATAAAGGAAAATAAGTCAAGGGAGAAGTCATCGAAGCAGAACCCACTGGGAAGTACCATAACCCAGATGAGCTGAACAAAGCTAAGCATAAACGCTTTCCTCTCAAAAATCCTATCACCGCCGAAGAGGCCGAGGAGTTCTTTAAGAAAATGAAAATGCCGGAATATGCCGCAATCGAAGAACTCAGGAGAACCCCTGATCAGGTTTCACTTCTGTCTATGTTGACTGGCTCAAATGAGCACAAAAAAATACTCCTGAAAACGCTGAATGAAGCGTATGTACCAGCTGAGACCTCAGTCGAGCAGTTAGAAAGAATGGATGAGCGCTTCTTCGAGGTAAACAAAATCTCTTTCAGCCAGGATGATCTTCCTCCTGAAGGAGCCGCTCACAACAAGGCATTACACCTGATAGTTAAAAGTGAAGGATATTTTGCAAAGAGAGTTATGCTTGACGGAGGGTCGGGGGTGGATATTTTCCCTTTATCAACACTCCAAGGGATGGGAATCGGCATTAAGAGAATCATGCCGAATAATGTTTGTGTCCGCGCCTTTGACGGTATCAAAAAGGGACAACATTGGTGAAATTGACATAATCATGACGATTGGCCCTGTGGATTTCACAATGACTTTACAAATCTTAGAAATGGATACTTCCTATAACTTCTTGCTGGTGAGACCGTGGATTCACGATGCCGGGGCAGTACCGTCTACCCTCCACCAAATGGTCAAATTTGTCCATGAAAATCAGGAGATCGTGGTCCATGGAGAAGACGAACAATCCATATACAGGGACCCCTCCATCCCATGCCTCGAGGCCAGAGAGGGAAGTGGACATATTGTGTACCAAGCATTTGAGATTGTGCCTGTTAATCAACACGAAGAAAGTGCTCCATGCCCACAACCTTGTCTTTCAAATGCGTCAATCATGGTCGCCACTGATATGATTAGACATGGATACAAACCAGGAAAGGGGCTTGGGATATCCCTACAAGGCATCACTAAACCAATCTCCCTACCCGCCGCTGAAAAATTCTTTGGCATAGGTTTCCAAGCCACTGCTGAAGATGTGCAATGGGCCAACGCCCGCAAAAACAATGGATGGGACCTGCCTCAGCCAGTCCCACACATTACTAAGACCTTCATCGAACCACAATATATCGAAGAAGAAGAAGAAGAGGCCTTTACAGCCAAAGAAATTGAAGATATATGTGAGGCCATGAAACAGATGTTATATGAGGCCAACATGGTTCAGCTAGGGGAAGGCTCGAGCACCGCTGAGGTGAAGTATATGGGCCCAAATGCCAAGTTGTAGAACTGGAAGGCTACTTGATTCCCCGTCAGGCAGGAGTCCCGGTAGTTCAATTTTGCCATCTTCCCTGCACTATGAGTTATTTCAGGGTGTAACTCAAGTGTTTTTAATTTAAGTATTTTCAATTCCGATGTAAACCCTTCTATGTTCAATTCAATGAAATGAAATAAAAATTTCATCGTCTATTATTCTTTCTGATTTTGTGATTTTTCTTATTTTTCAGTCCTAATAATGCGACTTTAAATAACATGACATGCTTGCGGACTTCATGCCCTGATCTTTATACGCTGTCTAATCTCGAAATAATGAATCAAGAACCAGAGTATGATGAAGATGAGGCTTTTAGGGAAATAAACAGAGAATTTGAACAATTTGAGAATAAGCCTTAGCCAAACCTAAATGAAACCGAGCCCGTTAATTTGGGTAATTCAGATGAGGATCGAGAGACCATGATAAGCATTCACACGGATGAGAGAACTAGGAACGCATTGATTCAACTTCTGTTAGAATTCAAAGATGTGTTTGCTTAGTGGTACACAAGTTGCCAACTCATCCCGATTGCCCAGCCGTCCAACAAAAGCAAAGAAAATTCAAAACAGATATCAGTGACAAAATCAAAGAAGAAGTCACTAAACAATTAAAAACCGGTGTAACCCGAGTAGTTAGATACACCACATGGCTAGCCAATATAGTCCCAGTGCCAAAAAAGGACGGGAAGCTCAGAGTATGCGTTGATTACAGGGATTTGAACAAAGCAAGTCCCAAAGACAACTTCTCGCTACCAAACATCCATATCCTTGTTGACAATTGTGCCAAACTTGAGGTACAGTCGTTTGTGGATTGTTATGCCGAGTATCATCAAGTCTTAATGGATAAGGAAGATGTAGAAAAGACAGCCTTCACTACACCATAGGGAACTTATTGTTACAGGGTCATGCCGTTCGGTTTGAAAAACGCCGGGGCAACCTATATGCGGGCCATGACTGCTATTTTCCATGACATGATGCACCAAGAAATTGAGGTGTACGTCGATGATGTCATTATTAAATCCAGAACACAGGAAGGCCATGTTCGGGACTTGAGGAAATTCTTCGAGCGGTTACGCGAATATGACTTGAAATTGAACCCTGCTAAATGTGCATTTGGCGTTCCATCGTGGAAACTATTGGGGTTTATAGTTAGCCTCAGGGGCACTGAGTTAGATCCGAATAAGATAAACTCCATCCGAGATCTACCACCTCTAAGGACCAAGAAAGAGGTCATGAGCCTTTTAGGAAGGTTGAACTACATCAGTCGGTTTATTGCGCAGCTTACAGCCACTTGTGAGCCAATATTCAAGCTTCTAAAGAAAGATGCGGCAATCAAATGGACAGATGAATGTCAGGAAGCCTTTGACAAAATCAAAGAATATTTGTCAAACCCGCCAGTGTTGGTCCCGCCTGAACCAAGAAGACCTTTGTTCCTGTACCTAACAGTTGTGGAAAATTCTTTCGGTTGTGTCCTCAGGCAAACTGATGTTACCGGGAAGAAAGAGCAAACCATCTACTATCTGAGCAAGAAATTCACTAGCTATGAAGCCAAATACACTCTGCTGGAGAGAACTTGTTGCGCCCTAACTTGGGTCGCTCAAAAGCTCAGACATTATCTGCTGGCTTATACCACATATCTCATAACTAGGTTGGATCCTCTAAAATACATATTCCAAAAGCCAATGCCCACAGGAAGGCTGGCAAAATGGCAAATCCTGATCACGGAGTTCGACATTGTCTATGTCACCCGCACAACCATGAAAGCTCAATTCTTAGCTGATCATTTAGCCGAGAATCCGGTTGATGATGAATACCAACCTTTGAGCACTTATTTTTCGGATGAGGAAGTCAATTCAGTTGAAGTAATCCCAGAAGACACTAATACCTGGAAAATGTTCTTCGACGAAAAGTCAATTCGAAAGGTATTGGGATAGGGGCGATCTTGGTTTCACCCACAAGACAAAACTACCCTGCCACAACCCGTCTCCGTTTCTTCTGCACAAACAATACTGCTGAATATGAAGCTTGTATAATGGGCATGAACATGGCCATTGACATGGAGGTAGAAGAGTTGTTGATCATGGGGGACTCCGATTTGATCATTAAGCAGGCTCAAAGAGAGTGGGAAACTTGAGATGTTAAACTCCTTCCCTACAGACAGCATGTGGAGGATCTTAGTAAGCGATTCAAAGCCGTCGAGTTGAGATATATTCCTCGGTTCCACAATGAGTTAGCCGATGCGCTGGCCACCCTAGCTACAATGCTGCCCTATCCGGGTAATGTTCGCATAGACCCATTGGAGATCCAAATCAAGGAAAGA